>JAHHFK020005871.1:0-173512 GCA_024533555.2 Aedes koreicus
GCCGTTTCTTCGATGCAGACATAATCAAAGTGCACACACTTCACCTAGGAAAAGACGCTGACGAGTTAAGGACGCTTTTTCTGTGCAGCTGGAACAAAAAAAAAGATAGCTGTCCAAACAATGATGTAAAGTTCTTTACCGGAAGTCTGTTGGCCCGAAGGAGGAATTCAAGGGTAATCAAAGGAAAGATCACCACCGCCATGAATATGATAATATTGTATATGAATTAATATGAGGTATATTAAGTAGAACCTATTTTATTACATCCTCCCATATAGGAACACCTATTGACCGTTTCGTGGTGCACTACGGGGTATCAGATCTACCACTTAACTCTAGTCTCAATTATTTCAAACTAAGTAACATATTCGTTTTGTAGTCAAATCAACAAATTTAAGTCCTTATTACATTTTAAGTCTTGTTGAAAGTGACAATACTCGAATTGAGCCAACGAGAATGAGCTTGAAATAAGGAAAACATGGGTAGTCTTCATTTATGCGAATTGTCGTGTTCTAGATTTGAAGTTCTTTAGTTTGAAGTGGTTAAGACTAGGGTTCTGATGCATGGTCAGGAGTCGGAGTCATTGATTGTTTTCTTTGCAATGAATTCGATCTTGACTGATAAAAGGGCGTGTCTTCGAGGAGAATTCTCACTTCTTGAAGGATTTAAAAAGCGGCAACTTGCAATTAAACAGTTTCGACAGTTAAACGGAATCTTAGCCATGGCGCATGAAAAGTTGAATTTCGACATATTCTTCAGTACTTTTATATTATTATTTTTAATTATTGGAGGTGACCCCTGTTCCAGATTCGCTCAAAGAGTTTCTATCGGTTGTAGCTGGAGAACGTTAGGAGAGTTTGTGGTCTTCGCTTGAAAGTTTAACTTCAGCCGGTCCATTTTTGGTTTCATTTCCAGTGATCTTGTCATGTTGGGCCGAAGCCAGGTCAGGCCAAAAAACCACATCCTCCTTCGTAGGATACTTTTTGATGAAGGCGGTAACTTCCGGCTGCCACTTCGTACCGTATTTCTCTTCGTTCACCATAAGACCCAAAAGAAAGCGCAGCGTCTTGGATATTCTTTTCTTGTTGATCGTCAGCCACAGAAGGACCTGCTTCGGGAACTTGGTGTGGGATATTTGACGTCAACGCTTACCTCTTTGAAGGATCTATCAAGTACTTGGTCCCCTGCCAGTCGATGCCGTCTAGTGTCAAGTAGGTTTCGTTATGAATAATGACCACGACGTCGCGGTTCGCCGGAAAGATGTGTTTCACCAGCACCTTCAGTTGCTCCCTCTATAGGGTGTGCCAGTAAGTCTAAGCACGATTTGTAAATAACAATGTGAGCTCGGTTTTTAAGTAAATTGAGTTTTAATTGCACATTTATGTTCTCTACAATATTCTTCTACAGTTCAGCGTGACATTTCCGAGATCCATTTAATCGTTTGCCAAAGAGTGGACTTTTGATCCAACACTGCATATAGCTTCAGCACAGACTGTTTGCCACTGATTGATAATTTTTTTCTAGTCTAGTTTTTGTCAGAGCCCAAAAAGTTTCAATTGGTCTTGCCAGTACTGGATTATTATGTTTCCGGATCATGGGGACCAAGCGCCGCTCCAAGCATTCCCGAAAGTAAACATCAGCAGTCATCGTATCGGTTGCTACAAACGGATTTGAAAACATTATACACTCACAAATTGCTTGCCAAACCATTGCTTTTTTTACCGAATTTTTCGTTAAAAATTTACAAATCGGACTCGTCAATAGTTTGACCAGCAAGTACCGTATAGAACTGGTCACCCGGAAGCGTCTTATAATCAAATTTCACGTTGGATTCATCATCCATAATTACGCATGCCAATTGTCCACACAGCAGTTTATCGTTAATATAATTTACGGGCCCCTGGTTTGACAGATACTGCTTGTTTTTCACTTCGTTTTGGCTTCTCCTGTTTCTTGAAAGTCCTTAATCCATTTCGTGTCTTTGGTTCGTCAACGTTACTTTTTGAAGTTCCCATTTTTTTGGCCACATCTCGGACGGAAGTGACTTTTAAACGGGCTTTCGTGATTTTCCGCTCCGGTTTACTCCAGATTTTTTCTTGTCCTGAAAGGAAAATTCCTCACCATACTTTCGAATCGCGTTACGAACTGCTCCGATGCTCACACCTTCCATTTTCGACTCAACGTTGGAAAAAGTGCACCATTTGTGAACGATCTGTTTGCGCTTTTCCGGGGAAATGCTTCGCATTGCACCGGCACTTGAGACTCACGGAGTTATAGATTGAAATGTAAACAATGATACACAGTAATGATCAGCTGTTTAAACGTCATCTGAAAAAAAAAAAAACAGTGGTGCATCAAAATAATGCTTGGAATTTCTGGGACACCCTGTATGAGATTGCCTGCTGCTAAGTCACGGTCGGCCTCAACAGACGCTTCCGCATAACAATGCCCTCTTGTCCAGTGTAATGATTAAAATTGCCGGCTCCCGGCGATGGAGCCATTCATACTACGTCGTGAATATGTGATGGATGTGAATTTAAATGAGGAACGAGCTTTTCTGAGGAAAGACACGAGAAGATTGATAATTCGATATCTTGTATAAATATAAATATAAACGACTTGTGATTAGTTTCAAACCCGGCGTCCATAAGCACAAGATACTAGTTCTCCTGTGTTCTCAACCGTTAAGAGTCGTTTGAGAACACAGGGGAACTAGTTTGAATAAAAGTGAAATTTTGATTTTAAATTTATCCATCCTTCTATATGTGTACTTATATTAATAGTGAAGTGACAAATTTATGAGATTTTGTTAAAAGTTCAACACTCTTTCTTATTGGCTAACTTGGTACGCTGATTCCATTTGACCGAAAGCACATTGAATCACCAGGTGGCCGCGCATTTTCCTAACAAAGTAAAGAAAAACTAGGATTCAGAGGGAAAAAATCATTAGTTTTTCAAATCAAAGGCGGTAAACTTTCATGAATTTGAATTTGAACTTGAACTTGAGTATCGTTATCGTTATCGTTGACATCACCGATAAATTTTCATCGATATGCGATCAAGCCAATGTAGCTCTCCTATGTGAAAGTGACAGGGCATATAGTCATAGACACTGGCCCTCACATACTGCAGTGACACACAACACCGCAAAACGGAAAGAAGAAGACGAAGATGTTAAAATGACAAATGAAGAAGAAGAAGAACCATGAACCCATCCACACATGTGTTCAGAGACTTCTCGTCTCATAAAATTCCAACGGTGCTGACTGGAATTGATACCAGACCGAATTGGTTGAGAGGCAACCACGCTCACCACAAAAACTCCGACAGCCTTGGCACATAATTGGGACACAGTTGTGAGCCTCATCCCTTTCAGGCTAAAGTTTTACCAAACGTTATTATACAAGAAATTTGGTGTTTGATTTGGTGCTTTATGACATAGAAGTGATTGAAAAAAGTAGTAAATATTTTTTTGAGATGTCCTGGAGTTCAGAACTTACGATCTGCTGTTGTAACAGTAGCTTTATCCACTATACAAAGTTACGCAATGTATTCAAACATATTCAATGAATGTCCTGGAAGACCAACATACATTACGAGATAATCTTCGGATATTATATGCCAAACAAACTGTCCTTGAACTTAAGATCTACTGAAAAAAATGATGTTACTACTGTAAATCTTGAGTTCTAAACTCCAGGACAGCTTTGATAACCAAAAATATCCCAAGCTTGTCGCATTATGTCTGTTAACACTTTTAAATAAATATTGTTAAATACATACACAGATAAAAAGAAACATTGAATTTTCTGCGTTATCTAATGCACATAATGGAAATGCTAGATTTGGCAGAAAATAATGGGATATTTCTTGTAAATTTAAGCCAAATAACGCCTTAATCTAGCCTTTTGTGTAAAAGATTTCAAACATTGTTGCATGGCGTATGAAATATAGCAAACAATTTCGTTGTTTACGCCTCCTTTGGCTTGAAATTAACCGAGGGGATATTTTACGCGCTTGTTAAAATTAATTATTTTTTTCTGTGTGTTTTGTCTTTGTATACTCCAAAAACCTACTGTTACCACTGCAGATCTAATGTTTTGAACTCAAAGACAGTTTAGATGACCTATATCATCCCAGTTTATCTAATTATGTTTTTTTTTTTTAACTTCGAAAATATTAATTGAATACGGTTGAATACGTAGTGTAGCTTTGTATACTGTAGATTTTAAGTTCTTAACTCAAGGACAGTTTGGACGACCTAGAACATCAAACAAAATATCAAATGGTGACTGATGTAGAAGGAGATCTTTCGCTATGAGGCACCAAGAGTGGACAGTAATGTCTGCTAGAATGAAAGATATGAAGAGAAAGTGTTGAAAGTTCCGTCAGTGTACGGTTGGTTAGAAATAGAATAGAAGTATTGAAAATTGAGCGAAAGGGCATGGATGAAGTAAAACTCAAACCAAGGACGTTATCATTGCCTTACATCCCACTGCGGGGTAGATCAAGGCACGGACGGATCCGCCACCTCAATAGGCAATAAAAACGTGATGGATCTCGCTCATGTATCATAGCTTGTGATAGTTTCTAGCGGTAGTTTGTACATACGCTAAGATGAGAATACCTAAAATTAGGTATTTATTTTACCTAAAATAAGGTATTATTGACAATACCCAAAATATCGGTAAAATTTAACGATAACAAACGGTAATTTTTACTGACATTTGGGTAATATTCTTTTTCCAATGTTGGACGTTATTATTTACCCAAAATTGAATTAATGTCACTGAAAAAACGCGGACGCCATACTTTTCAAAGCGAAAACGTAATTATTGTTTTTAATAAGCTCTCAACAAATTATTTATTCATTCCCCAATATATGAAGCAATAACTTTTACTTCCTTTTTTTCAATTTAGCTTCAACGGATCCTTGTGGATCAATGTAAATCCCGATGTGCAATTCGGCTTCACTCCGGAGCGAATAAAGGAACGTGTTATAATGTTGGGTCGATGCGGGATAAATATTTCTATAATGGAGGAATCCAGGTTAAAGGGTGATACGGTCAAAATTTGGTCAAGGGAAAACGCGTGTAAATCGGTGAAATCGTTTATTTAAAAAATCAAATTAAATTTCTTTTTCAAGTTCAATTAGTATAAAATTCAGGAAAAATATTCAGTTAGGCTTCCGCTTTTCCAAATCCGAATTGCCGGGCCTTACGCTTGACCCCTGCCATCAGATTTTGTACAGCCACCTTGTCCACCTTCTTCGCCGCAGAAAGCCAGTTTGCCTTGAACTGCTGCTCGTCCTTAGCAGTTTTTTTGGTCTTCTTTAGGTTCCGCTTGACAATAGCCCAGTATTTCTCAATTGGGCGCAGCTCTGGCGTGTTGGGAGGGTTCTTGTCCTTGGGAACCACCTGCACGTTGTTGGCGGCGTACCACTCCATGGCCTTTTTACCGTAATGGCAAGATGCCAAATCCGGCCAAAACAGTACGGAACAACCGTGTTTCTTCAGGAAAGGCAGCAGACGTTTATTCAAACACTCTTTCACGTAAATTTCTTGGTTGACAGTCCCGGAAGCTATGAAAATGCTGCTTTTCAAGCCACAGGTACAGATGGCTTGCCAAACCAGATATTTCTTTGCGAACTTTGACAGTTTCGTGTGCTTTAAAATATCTGCTACCTTTCCCCTTCCTTTTGCCGTATAAAACTCCTGTCCCGGAAGCTGCTTGTAGTCGGCTTTGACGTAGGTTTCGTCGTCCATTACCACGCAGTCAAACTTCGTCAGCATCGTCGTGTACAGCCTCCGGGATCGCGCTTTGGCCGTCGTATTTTGTTTATCATCGCGATTTGGAGTCACTACCTTCTTGTAACTCGATAGTCCGGCTCGTTTTTTGGCTCGATGCACGGTTGTAGACGATACACCCAGCTTATTTGCGGCATCTCGGAGAGATAGGTTAGGGTTTCGCTTGAAACTACCGGCAACTCTCTTTGTCGTCTCAGCGGCTTCCGGTTTTCGATTTCCCCCCGATCCAGACTTCCTGGCTGTCGACAAACGTTCCCCAAACACTTTAATTACATTTGTAACGGTTGATTTGGCAACTTTTAGCGATTTTGCCAACTTTGCGTGCGAGTAGCTCGGATTTTCGCGATGCGCGAGCAAAATTTTGATTGGACGGCATTTTGACAACTGAAGAGTGAATTCCAAAATCAAAATAGGAGCAACATTCTACACACACACACCTTCAAAATGAGGGGTGTTCAGGTTTTTTAAATGCAAAATTGAAAGAAATACGTCATGTTGATATTGACCAAATTTTGACCGTATCGCCCTTTAAAGTGAGCTTATACGATGATACATAGTAGATGGTATTCGACGTTAGATTTATTATTCGATATCTTGTCGAAATAAAGATGCAAAACTCTGAGGTCTCCGAACGGCTTGTGTTAGGATCACATAAGGTGGTGTAAAGTTTCAAACCCGGTGCCTATTAGCATAAAGACTAGTTCTCTTTTTACGCTGAATTTGCAGTTTGGCCCTAACCGAGTTTTTTGAGGAATACACGTTGGTTTTACATCGTTAGGTGCTTCTGCATCGAAATGGAAACGAAAACTTCACGTGTTGAACCAAGCACAAACGCCCAAGGGCTCTTGGGTTAAATACACCAAAAGCACTTGGGTCTTCCATGAGCATGTTTCGTGGCTTCAGAGTACTAGCGGCGTTGAATCAATATCTTCCCGAGTAGCACATTTTAGTCAAAATATGTTACAGCAACCTTATTACGACTGAAACAGTAATTTCCACCAATTTATAACAAGCGTGCTATTAAGGTTGTACATTGTCAACATTGCTGTTCAGTGAACTCCATTCAATTGTACCATCATTTTGTGTCCAAAGTAGGCACGGTTTCCAGCCATAATGCGCCGAGATATAATTCTTCTGGTATCGTTATCGGCGGTCCCCACTGTGCCCAGATACCTAAATTCTTCTACCACCTCAATTCACCTCTGAACTCGGGATGGAAAAATCATATTCTCGAGTACCTTATCCTTTTGTGTATTTTGATTTGACGCATTAATGATGAATCCAATGTTAGTTTCGGCCTTTAATCAAATGTACGTTTCCATAGTCTTAGAGTTTCTTGTACAGTTGATTATCTTATCACAGGAAAGCTTTGCCCATTATTGTGTTCTTTATTTATTTCAGTACTACTTGCAAATTATATTTTGTAAGGGCGGCTGTCTCTCCAAAGGTTCATCGTAAACAGCAATGTTGGTTTGTGTGGAGACAAGGGTGGTCTTTTTATGTTCTTAATAAAAATTCTAACTCTTTATTCTTATGATATAGACGATTTTTTGATCCTTAAGAATCGTAGATAATGTAGTTAAATGAAAGTTTGCCGGAGAAATAACTTTTATCTCATCTACGTATCGATTTATAACAGTTTTTTCTAACTTTCCTTAGGGTGGTTCTTAAAAAAAAACAAAGTTTTGCTCTATTTTTTTTATTTTAATTTGAATTTGAAAACTTTGTAAGGATGACTTTAATGGTTTAAAATTATACACATTTAAACGGTACAAGAAAGTTGCTATTTATTGTACTAAGTAGTAGAGATTTAAGTGAAAAATTAATACGTTTTTTTTAAATATCTCACTCGCATATTTGCAAATATTTGCAAACACGGAATACGTGAACTGATATTTCAAACTTCGATCTACAAGATCTATGGAAAATCGTGTGTCCCTTTGTGGAGAAAACCCAATTTTAAAATGCGTAACTTTCGATCAACAGCATCAACAATTATCATCAAATCAGCGTAACAACGTGAGTTTTTTTTATGCGATACGCATTATCCACCCATTTATCAATTACGGTGAGAGGGGGTATTTGAATAAAGGGTCTTAGATGTTCTAGGTTGAATTTAATGTTGCCCCGTAAACTGGTAGTAGCTACAAATACGAATATGAAAACAAATACGTTTAAACGTTGATAAAAAGTTGATTTGAATTTGGATTTACACAACTCAGCTAAAAAAACATCGAAAGAGTGCATCTCAGATATTGGAGATTTTTATAAATTTTAGCAGTTATATGGAGCAATACACTTATTACGTACGACGTTTTCACAAGCATCATGAACGGTACCGCTTTTTTGCCTTCGAAAGCTCCGTGAGCGGCTTACCGTACATCAACCAGGAATGTGTTGAAAAAGGTGATACGGGCATGCATTTATCATGCTATCATTCGTTGTCACTTCGAAGCGCTCTTTAATTCGTCCAAGTACATAAACACACATGAACACTAGAAACCACTTTATTACGCGGGCAAACTACATTTATATTTTCGTGGACAAACTACATTTATTGAACTAAGGCTACGTTTATTCTTGCTTTACTATTATTTTAACTTAAAGCTAACACATTAAAATACGGACGAGCATAGGGGCTCGCGTACCGAACCGGGCCGTGACCTTTTGGTTTCTGCCTTTCTTCTCCCAACTTGGATGTAGGGAGACCTTCTGCTGCGATGATCGGGTGGTTTTCTCCTTCGTGCAAATCCGACAGTAGCCTCGCGCAGCTCTCATTATCACGACACTGATAACGGCAGGCGATTGATTTGACGACGATCGATGATGTGGTCAATCTCTCCTTGCTCGCACTGATGAGTTTGGTGATAGTGTTGTATGGTGGATGGTTTTCGGATCTTACCAGGGTTGTAGCTCAGTGGGGATCGCACACGCGATCACATCATGTTTGGAATATTTTTGTGTATGTTAGAAAGAATTAGACACACCCTTCCCCCATAAACCCTTGAACCCATGAGCTTATTTGCTGACATGTTAGTCAAGCTAAAATCTGCAGAATTTTGATATTACCAATGATTTTCTATTTACTGTCTATTAAAGGCTGACTAAAAGTAAATTGGTACGTCCCTCGAGCACCGGCAGCACGCCTCTAGTGTTGGGATTCGAAAATCTATGCACGCCTCTAGTAATGGGAATCGAAAATCTTTGGTTTGTTTACACTTCTATAGAGAACAACTGGTGCAAGTTTGATCAAAATAGTCGATCACGTTCAGAAATAACGTCAAATGGAACTCGAAAGAAGAAAAAATATTGTGCACAAACAACTGGAAAATCCGGAGTGGTTCGGTTCCAAGCTGGCTAAAGTGCCGAAGATGCCGAAAAGAACAGTTTGTCGAGTGTTCAAATATAGTGTCGATTGCTTATTTATTTTGTATATATGATTGTTTTTTCTTGCCTTTTTGAAACTGAATTCGTAGAATGTGGTTGAACAACGAGAAATCCCAAATTCATAAGGGTGAACCCTTACTCTGCAAGTATGATGAATAAATACAAATACAAATACAAAACCTACACGGAAATCCTGAGTGTGGAAAGGAATCAGCGGACCTAAAAAACTGGAACCATGGATCGTCACCTGCGCAGCAAGGTGTTGAAGTGCGTTAAAGCCAACCCTGGTCTTTCGATCCGCGATGTGGCCAGAAGGTACAATGCTAACTTTTTTTGTTTCTTTTTGTTCCTTGATTATCGAGATTTTCAGCCTCGGGCTGGTTCATCTCCCGTCGTAGACACTCAAACATCACTTTTGGGCATTTTCGTAACTTGACCTGGGGTGAGATTCGAACTCGTGACTTTGGCGTGAGAGGTATGGATGTTATCAACTAGGCCGGGGTCGCCCCAAATATTTTTTAAACTTATTGAATCACGAATTACAGGTCTTTTTGTGCGTATCAATCAACTTTTTGTCAGTCTTTAGAGGCATTATAAGTTCACGGGGCGAAATGAGCACCATTAATTTGTGCAAAACCGTGTTTCGTTAAATTTGTTTAGTGTTAAGTGAGATTTCAAATCTTTTTATCAATACCTTAGTTGATTTTTTTTTTTCAAGTAATTGAAATGCATTGGATATTTTACTCTTCATTATCGAGATTTTCAGCCTCGGACTGCTTCATCTCGTAATAAGATAATTCTCGTTCGTAAAGGAAAATTGTGGCGAAAGAAATTGTGAAAATATGCTGGCATACTGAAAAAAGTTTGGCAGAATTTGTGATTAAATTTCCAACCATGTGCAGAGGACTGAATTTTCTGCGTGGTTTGACACTAGATGAATTACTTTTGAATGTTAACAATACTGATAAAAACATTTATAAATTACTACAGCTGATTTGGGGAGAAATAATCACACTTCAAATCACAACTAAACCAGCTGCATTGTCATTTGCTTGTTGTTTACATGCGGCAATGTGTAAAATTACTGCAATTGGTTCTCTGCTTACACGTCTAAAAATGAATATACGACTTATGAATGGTATTTCATCACAATTGTAATGGATTTGAGTTTTTAATCTAAATAACTACTTGTAGTGTAACGGGTTCATTAAAAAATGAGATTTTTTTCAGTCAACTAGAAAAAAAAAATTTTTTTTCAATGAATTCAGTATTTTTTTTTATTAAAAATACAATGTTTATTCTTAAAAAACAACGTCAATGCATATTGGAGAAGAGGCCCTGGTCAGCCGTACGACGCAACTTAGTCGCGAAGGTCTCACAAGAGCGCTGGAAGGCACTGACGTCCATCTTCCGGATACAATTCCGGATCCTCGTGGTCAACTGCATCGTATTCTAGGCCCGCCAATTATGTTTGTACACTACGGCACTGAGGGAGCCGAAAAAATCCTCAATGGGACGGCACTGTGGCAAGTTTGTAGGGTTCCTTTCTTTCGACACGTAAGGTATCATTTTCTGCTCAAGATACTCCAGCGTCTTCTTGGCATAATGGGAAGACCCGGTGGCTGCTTCGCCCTGCAATGGAACCTGCGTGGACTCCGGGCTAACATCAGCGAATTGAAGCTCCTTATCGCCGACCTAGTACCTTGCATCGTTGCACTCCAGGAGACCACAATGAATCAAACCGCCCCGCCAGATTTTGCTGGCAGAAACTTCACGTTGCTTCTAGAGTCGAACAGCGTACACTACTGGCAACACGGGATAGGCCTTGCCATCCAGGAAGGCTTACCTTTCGAGAAATTACGAATCGTCACAACTCTCCACTTCGTTGCAGCACGTATCCACGCAACAATCCAGCGAACGGTGGTGTCAATATATGTTCCGCCGAGTACTGTTCAGTGTCAGGCCGCGTTGAGTGACTTGTTAGAGTAACTGGAAGGTCCAGTTTTATTCTTGGGTGCCTTCAACGCGCACCATCTAACGTGGGAATCACGAACGTTGGACTTGCTTGGTCGATTCATCGCTGAAACGACCTTGGATAAACAGCTACCGGAAATACCTCGGCCATCGATTTGACGATCTGCTCCGAGAATTTGGCTAGTAGTTTCTTTTGGCGAACCCTGTCGGACACGCACAACAGTGACCACTTTCCGATAACGGTGTCTATACCCGGGTGGTCGGACTCGCGTACGGTACGGCGAAGATGGCTCTACGATCGTGCTGACTGGCCGTTCTATGAACGCATCATTGCCGAAACCATTCGTCCAGATGTCGACTGGGACGTTTACAATTTCACCGAAAAGCTAATAGCAGCAGCGACAAAATCCATACCGTGGGCCAGCAGCCGTGTTGGACCAAGATCGGTTAGTTTCTGCTGGATTCCTGGGCACGTCGCAATCAGTGGCAATTCCGAAGCCGATCGACTAGCCAATGAAGCCGGGAGGGAACAGGCCATCGATATACCAATCCCAGGAGAAGATGCTCTGAGAGAAGTTAAACAACTGATACGTCATCGGTGGGATAACCAATGTATGAGACTAGGGAGTCAAAGTTGAGAGAAGTAAAGGAAGATACCTGCAGGTGGACGAAACGCGGGAGCACGGCCGTGTTCTTCCACGTTTAAGGATCGGACACACGCGTCTAACACACACATGCCTGTTGAAGAAGGAGCCGCCACCCAATTGTGAATGTTGCGGTACGGTGATGATGGATGTCCGGCATTCAATTCTCGAATGCCGGAAATTTGTAACCGAAAGGCAGAAAAATAACGGCAAAGGGTAAATGCACCCTTCTTTTGGGGCAGTGCTCCTTAAACTTTGGAAAAATGCTCCTTAGATGCGTTCGCCCGGTATAATGCAATCGGAGGTATTAACCTTCTGGTTAGCGCTTGCCGGTTGTTTTGACGGGTCTTCAGTTTCTTGAAGATTGTATAGTTTTGCCGGGTCTTAAGTTTCTGAATTTAAGACCCGCCAAAACCGAAATTAAGACTCCTCAAAATGAAATTAAGATCCGTCAAAATGAAATTTAAACCCGTCAAAACTACCTCGAAAATTGCGGAGCCGTCAAAACAACCGGCAAGCGCTAACCAGAAGGTAAATACCTCCGATTGCATTATACCGGGCGAACGCATCTAAGGAGCATTTTTCCAAAGTTTAAGGAGCATTTCCCCAAAAAAAAGGGTGTTTTACCCTGTTGCCAAAAATAACATTGGAACTAGTCTGCGTGACGCCCTAGGAAATACAGAGGAGCAAATAACACGAATGCTGGACTTTCTAAGGGAAACAAGATTGTTTTCCAAACTGTAACGAAACCAGAAAATGGAAGAAGCCGAAGAAGAAAACAAAAATAAGGTGAAAGATGCCAAGCCAGATGGACAGACAGAAGCAGCCGTAGCCGTAGCAGTAGCCAAAAAAGGAAACCGAAGCGGACGGAGGAAAAAATGAAAACCAGAGGAAATTGAAGGAGGCACAACGGAAGAAACAAAGCAGTGGAAAAAAAGCAAAATCAAAACGTGAAATAGAAGAAGACAACGTAAATGAGAGAAACGTAACACAAACGAAGAAGAAAAAAAGCGAAGCAGACAAAGTGGGCGAATAGAAGTCGAAGAAGAGAAACGGAAGAGCAGAAGCACAAAAAGTTGAAGACGTAGTGAAACAGAAGGCAAAAAATGGAAGAATATAAGCAGAGTAAGAAAAGTGGAAGGAGAAAAAAAAGCGTAATGGAATCAGTGGGAGAAGAAAACTGGACGAATAGAGGTCGAAGAAGAAAAACGGAAGAGCAGAAACACAAGAAGTTGAAGACGCAGAGAAACAGAAGAAAAAAAAAAGGAAGAAGATAAGCAGAAGAAGAAAAATGGAAGGAGAAAAAGAAGCTTCACAGAATCAAAGAGAGAAGAAAACCAAACCAGATGGATGAAAAAATGAAAAGCAGAGGAAATTGAAGGAGGCACAACGGAAGAAGCAATCCAGTGGAAAGAAGCAAATTAAAAACGTGAATGAGAGAAACGTAACACAACTGAAAAAGAAGAATAGCGAAGCGGACAAAGTGGACGAATAGAAATCGAAGAAGAGAAACGGAAGAGCAGAAGCACAAGAAGTTGAAGACGTAGTGAAACAGAAGAAAACAAATTGGAAGAAGATTAGCAGAAGAAGAAAAGTCAAAAAGAAGTAAAAATAACAGAGATAAGAAAAGAAGAACAATCGCAAGAAGCAGGAAAAGTTGAAAGAAACCAACGGAAGAATAGAAGGAGAAGTATAGAAGCTGAAGAATAATGGTTGAGAAGAGCGAAATGAAGTGGGGTGGGAAACGAATTATTGGATTAATATTATACAAGAAATAGATTTACGATATTAGAATCTCGTAAGACACGAATGCACCCTTCTGGTGTGAAGTGTCATAAATAAAAAAAATACAACTCGTATTGTGAGCACTTTATTTTTTCCTATCGATACCAGAAGAAGTTCAATAAAAGCTTAAATATATGTTTTCAGTTGCAGATTTTTTTTCATTTCTATGCATAAATAGATACATCGGAAGAAAAAGATAAATTTTGTCGAATACAATGCCAAGTTGTCTCTGAATATATGAATGGTATCACTCTCTAAGATTATTCCTTTTTGATGAGCACTCATTTTTTTCCTGTACTGTACATCCAGACTTACATGTACACACATTCTCTTCGACGGCTGTAGATAATAAATATAACAATTCCGTCGAATGAATTTACCTCAATCAAACGTCAAGTACTGTGAATTCTTTTCAGACCACTGTTCATTCAGGATCAAATTAAATATTCCATTTGAAGACGCGTAAACAGACCCCATCATGCACTTCCGGAGCCACTCCCTTTCTCTCCGTTGGGATGTCGAGTCTTTTAGGGGCAATAAATAAAAGAGCAAATAATATGTCTCCGTACAGCAGATCTGTGACACTTTTGCCAGCAACACAGAACAAGGTATAGCCAGGTCCACCCCACTTAGCAGAGCCATTTTAGGATCGAGCTGTTTTTCATTGGAAGCAAGATGAACACGGCATTATTTGCATATATAAACCTCCCTTCTCCCCTCTTTCAAGTTCCTGCTTTCTATTCACGTATTTCACATATAGCCTCTGTCACCACAAAATAGCCCATAGCTCCTTACTTTCGCTCGATAGACAAAAACAGGACCAGATCAAAGCGGATGGCAAAAGCTATACGTTTCTGGGATATGCATCTGGGAATGAAATGGATGGATTAGGTGGAGGTTCCGAAAGTTGCTGGAACCGAATAGCGTGGGCGAGATGCAAGGAGAGATACCAGTAAATTGTTGTATTAGGCGAAACAAAATAGCACTCGGATGAGTAAAGCTCATTAAATTAAAATATATTGGCTTTCCCTCGAAAAACTAAGCTGAATCTAAACGAAATGCAGTACATTGACGGTGGTTTTCAGAGCGAATGCTTTTTAGTATGAATAAACTCACTTAATTGATATGAGGTAAACCAACCGGTGGTTTGCAATTCGTATCAACCCCAGAGAGCTGCGGAGTCCGACGTTGATGTGCTTCTGGCTGGATACAATCTAAACATCCAGGGCACTATGATAAAAACGACGACGAAGGTTGAATTATGGTTTTATATTATTTAATGCAGGTATAAGGTATTAACCCTCCTGGGGTATTAAAAAAAAAAACTGACAGATAAGACATTAGGGTCAATATTGACCTGGATTTCAACTCCTTTCTTGAATTATGAAATTTCAACCTAGACACAATTTTTGTACCTTTCTGGACAACTGTCTAAAGCCGTTGCGCTGGCTTCTGCAGTTCGAATCTCGGTTACGGATCGAGATAGTTTTTTTTTTGTGAGCGTCCCACAAACCGTCCCGGATGGTAAAGTCATTCATTTCCTAAGTAGTTTCAAGGACAAAGCGCGGGCATTCAGTCATGGAGAGGAGGTCTAATAATTCAATGAAGTAGAAACCAAACAATAGTGCTGTAGTTTATTCCCTGAAAGTTTGAGGAAAATCCTACAAAAATATTTTTTTTGGGAATCATTAACGTGCATCTCATTTTTTTTTTGAGTACAGTCTTTATATGATATGAAAGAAACATATGTGGATAACTTATTTTCGGTATAAAAAGTAAAAAGAACAATAAAAGAACACTTTAAACAAATATTTACATTGATTTCAGTGCCGTATGCTCTCCGGCGTTTGTGCCTTATCTGAATAAATATATTTAAAAAAATAGCGCGTTATCTATTGTTTCCGTAATCTGTTCAGTGTCACTAGTGATCGAGCGATCAATGAAAAGAACAACCAAGATGCTTTCCGGTGAGATTATTATTAATTAGGTAATTGATTGTGATCCAGAGTTTTGGTTCACCGTACTAATCGTTCGACCATAGCCATAGGCGTAGCCAGAGGGGGGCAGGGTGGGGCGGTTGCCCACCCTTCAACTTTTGATTTTAATTTTAGATATTTAATGTTTGTTTCAATTTTTTATTATTTATTTTTTATGTTTTGTGAGATTGTCCCTTTACCTCAATGAAAAAAAGGAAAAAAGCGCAAAAAACGGACATCCATGAGATATTTTTTAAATAGTAGACCTAAGCTAGCTAATCTAGCGTATCTAAAAAAATATCTCTAGTAATGTCAACTATGATTCAAGCATTGATTGGTTGTTTCCCACTAGCTGAAAGTGGAAAAACTATATTCAGTTCAATTTTCAGTTCTTGGCAATGTTATAACTTTCGGAAGGCAAATAACACCAGATTGAGAAACGTAATTCATAATTCATAGTTAGAAAGTGTATCAACGGAAAATGTATAATTGAACTATTCATGATATGGGCCAAACCGATCAATGTTACCCCGCTGATCAATAATATCCCGCTTTACGGTACTGTAGTTTCGTATTATTGAGAATATATGTTAATCATATCTTTCAGTTTGATTCAGTATTTTGAAATATTGTTTCTGTATCCAAGATATATTAATTTAGCACATGCTACGATATAATCCAGGAGAAACGAGACGAATCGTATCCGATTTTCAGACCAGTAATTTGATAAGCGTGTGAGAAAGCAAGACAGCATGATAATTAGTGCCGAGAAGTTGCAGTGGTCTTATCCTATTCAAAGATTTTATCCCTTTCTATGAGCATGAGCAAGATAATGAGCATGATTGACCGCCTAAGGTTGCTACTCCGTTGCTGCCAGATCAGCTGTTATAACACAGAGAACCAACAGGTGATGGTTGAGACTAGCATACATCCTCAATGTGTAAAAACTGGTCATCCCAAACTAAGCCAGTCCTGGCGCCTGCTTCACCCGAATGCATGTCAAATAAGAAAAGGGTAGGAATGTGTCGACGTGATACTCGTTTTATTGGAAGCCGAGACCGCCTCTGCACAGGATTCTTTTTGGTAAACGATAAGATGAATTCACGCGGCGTTTAGTGAAATATTTAAATGTGAGTTCCGATTTCTGATTTGAACCTATTTAAACCAACAGTGAGGATGCTTTTGAGGCCACTCATAGAGTGTGATGGTGGTTTTTCATTGGAAAAATAAAAAGATTCTCTATAATGCTGGAAATCGAATTTGAACCAATTTAAACCAATAGTAAGGATGGTATTGGAGCCACTCACAAAAAGGTATACTGGCTTATTTTCTCCAAGTGACACGGCGAGTATGGCAAACCAATATTATGGATGAAAATTAATTGTGATCCTCACCACCGGTTCACCAGCCCGGCGAACCACCACATCTCACCATGAAGCATTTTTGTAGTTTTTTTTTTTTCTATGCTCACTCGATCACTCGCATTGCTGAATTATAGATAACCGAAACAATACGAAACGCGCCATGCCCGATAACAAAATAGTGCGTAATTAAGCATCGACACAACCTATCTCAGCCGATGCTCGAAGCATACTCTTTTTCATAATCTTTCAATTTTTACAACTGTATCAATCAAGTAGAGGCTTTTTAAGAACAATCTATGCTAATCCATTTAAATTTGCGATTGAGGGATTTGGTAAAAATAAGAGTGCGTAGATGCATTTCGTGCCTTCTGGCAACTTTATGCTTCTATTGATGTCCAGGCTCATCCGTTTAGCACCAACCGAGGGAGACTGGTTCCTATACCCTGGTTCCTATTTCATTATCTCCAATCTGCTCAACCAATCCCAATATATTGTGATATAGTGGACGGATTATTATAATTTGAGATAACTCAATGTAGACGTCTTCCAAATTTGGTTCATTGGTAGGAAATTCATCAATCAAATACATACCACAACAAGTCGACAACACTCGCATGAACCCAGAAGAAAGCTACTATTAAAGTCGATGTTCATTACTTCTCATTCTAAATTTGATTTCGGAGAAGTGCTCTGCTGGTGAGTGCACATTGTGTGAATTCCGCAAAGATTTTTGTAAATTATTAGCAGTTCTTTGATTTATTGTTATCTAGTAGTACCATAAATGTAATTAAAAGAAACAAACGAACAAAACTAAATAAATGCCGCTGCAATAACCACGAAGAGAAAATTATGCAAAATGATAGTTTTTCTCGAATTTGAACAACAATTTTAATAACATTCAATAATACACCGTTTTTGTTTTATACTACTCAGATACACTTCACTTGATACGACGACACTATACTATCAACACTATACCGTTTCGACAGATCGTGTGTCACTTGGATCATATCAGATAAATCGGTTCAAATTTCAAAACGCAGATGCACCAGTGTATCTGAACCATTTTAAAAATATTGAGAAGTAGCAGATAGAACGCATATGAATTCCTTTTCGTCATTGATGAATAAAACTTCCTAAATTATTTCTTATAACTCGTGTATTAAGAATACAAGTAGCAACAATTTATCACAAAAATCACAGCTTGCTTACAATCGCAACTTACGTCGGTTTGTAAAGTAATGCATGATTTTTCTGTTTAGATACAACAGAGAAAATAATTAAAATGAAGGTAAGTTAAGAGGACACAAACCATAAACTATAAACCACCAAAACTCAAAATGTATGTTTGTTAAAAGCTAACCATTTATTGTTGAACAACCATTAAAAAAAATTCTATTGAAACGGTGTGAGCACGGTGAGTAAAAAAAACGATGGTTTTGCGGTGTTGCTTTGTCAGTATATGCACTGAAAATTTATTTTCGTGAACTACCTTCCCCTTGTTTCGTAAACATGGATTTTGTTCGTAGAATAAATTCCTCGTAATTTGCATGAAACATTCCTTATGCTTGTCATCTGGTGAAATGCTGTCATTTCTCCTTTTTGTACAATGCACGAAATGAATGTTGTGAAGACCAACCTATCACTGCTTTTCTTCAATCGTACTCATACATGTTGGTTTTGCTGCTTGGGTGGGCTGGAATCATTGATTTATCCCAAAATAAAAATTGAAGCGCTATCGAGAGTTATAAGTTCATACTCATTAATCAAGTAACTTCTAACGAGTCACCATGGCTTAGTGAGATCAACCACGGATTCAATAACAAGTCTTCCCAAAAATACAGGTTCGAACCTCATTTCAGAAATATTTCAAAAAATTCTAAACAACTCCTCGTGGTTTGCGCTTTTTTTTTTAATTACATACTGAGTCGATATAGAAGTTCTGTCAGTCAATCATGTAACCATGCATTCTTATTGATAACAAGATATTCGTAGCATTTTGTATTGTTTTCGGACAATGAACGAGTGTTCTTTCTGTATCAACTAACCCTTCGTGCTTTTAACAGTTATGTAACAGCATTGTGGCATTGAATAAGAAGGTAGTTTCTTGAAAAGTACAAATCAATTTCGGTGTAGAAAACAACGAATAGATTTGTTAGTTCTACATTCGATTTCGTAATAAAAACGAAATTAAATGTTCAGTGTGGGCGAGCGGGTTATCAGTAAAAACTGATAACAAACTCCGTGGTTGTCGTATACAAAAATCCAACAGGACTGTAAAATTAATATTTTCACACATTACAGTCCTCGTTAGATTTCAGCATGGTTCCTATTTAATGGGATTCGATTTTGAAACTTGGGGAAAATCGAGAGTTTTTAAAATCTTTTTGTTTTTTCACTCCAGATCAACTCTAGAATAGTTTAATCTTGTTGCCAAAATCGGACGGGTATTGTAAAATACTTTGGGCGAGAGCAGAAAAGTTAATCCACCCGTCGTTCAGGTGGATTGTCACAAAGTGAGGTCTCGATTCCCGCTCCAGCCGACGGAACTCGATAATGTCCCTACTATATGGGTCCACCGGGCGTTGTGTTGTCCGTTGTATAATGTAAAGTGTTCAGTTAGTGCAGCAACTGGTTGAAGACGGTGTAATTCTCTCTCCCCCTCTCTCCCCCCCCCCCCTCTCTCTCTCTCTCTCTCTCTCTCTCTCTCTCTCTCTCTCTCTCTCTCTCTTTCTCTCTCTTTCTCTCTCTCTGTCGCTAAAAAAACTAAGCTTGCCCCCCCCCCCTCCCCTATTCGAAATCCTGGCTACGCCTATGACCATAGCTATGAAGTAAACCTGTATCACACTCTGTGAGAGGCCCCAACAACATCTTTACTGTTGGTTTGAATCAGTTCAAATGGGGTTACCATCACATTTGTCGCGGGCAATACGATAGAATAGTATTAAACTCAGTAGTCGAATGCCAACACAATTGTACTACACACTACACAGCACCAGTACACTCCATTTATTATCACCTAAATAGGCACAGAATACCACCATGCGATCACTCTTGCTCGCATGGCAGCGCGATATAAAATATTAGATTAATAGCAACACGCACTGCCTGTCACATCAGCCAGTTGTAAAGAAAATATTGTTAACAACAGATGTCCAAAATATAATTTGAAGAATCTAGTGACGCAGTGAAGTTTTTCAATTTCTCCCTCCGATCGAAGCCAACAGAACTAGCCTTTTTTTATATTTTTTTTTTAAATTTTCTCCAAATCATTCCATTTTGCCATTACCAGGCGTAGGAGCAACCGAACAGGATTTCCTGGCGTCGACAACATTTTTTGAGTGGTCTTAACAGTATCCTTACTTCGTAGTATAAATCGTTTTAAATCGGAAATCGGTACAAACATTTAAATATTTTAGAACAGGTCGCGTGAAATCAGCATATCGTATACTAAAACGCACTCTGTTGCCACCCAATCTTGTTATGAATTTCTCAGATTCCAATCAAACGAATACCACGTAGACACATTCCTATCCTTTCCTTATTTGACCTGCATTCGGATGGGATCCATCGCCGGTATTGCCTTAGTTTAGAATTACAACTTCTTACACATTGAGGATGTATGTTAGTTCCATGCATCATCAGTTGGTTCTCTATGCAATAACAGCTGCTCAGACAATGATGTAATTATAATCTCGGGCGTTCAATCATGCTAATGCTCATGAATGGACTTCGATATCATCATCACTCATCACTTGAAACGGCTTCCAGCTACAATAAAACTCACTTATCTCTCTATTAATCTTACCTTAAGAAAAGACTTAACGATTCCTGGGAAAACGATAAATTGCAACCATGAGCCTCACCGGAAAATCGAAATGTATTTCTTTAGCTGTGACTGCTGATTGACTCCGCGGGGTAGAACAATAAAGATTAATTTATGCTTTAACTTTTAATCTGGTTTGGCACTTATGGGCGAAGGGTGTGATTCAGATTAATTTTGGGGCCTATATAAATAGATTCGAAGCAATTAGAACAAATCCAAAACAGACGGCTCAGTTCACAGAGTACAACGGTTCTTTATTGCATCAAACATGACAAGCTTTATTTCTTCTTAATGAGATTCTCAAGCTCACGTAAAGCCTTTGATTATGGCTGAAAGAAAACCCTGCTTGATGGAAAGCCCTTCTACGATGCTGTTGTCATTCACATAACAAAAATTTCCACAACAACAATGTGATTATTGCTTGCCTGACCGAACCATTTTCTTTCAAAGTTGAAGCAAATGCGGGTGTGGATGGCAAGTGCTCAACACTTTTTCCCACACAAAGGGGAAAAGTTTCTTCGTTTGGCATTCTTCTTGGTAAAGGCTGTTCTGGTGAGTATAAGCACCCCTAGTTATATTAAAACTACTGCCCGTTGGTTGCGGCAGCTAATGGCAACTGGTCATTGAAGTGTTCGAGAGCCCCAGTCATGAGGTGAGCTTTTAAGCAAATCATAAAAATTACTTGGATATTTATCATAGTAAAACAGGCCAATCGATAAATTTAAGTGATTAAACCTGTAATTGAACCCGTAATCTAACTCTATGATTTTATGCCGTCATAACAAGCTCTAAATGTTATTTACACGGAAAGAATAATTTATTCAGCGCAGCGTCCCTCAAAAGAAGTTTTACTCAGTTTCACCAAAACATGAACTGGATCATTTTTGTTTGAAGAAAGCACTGAGCACTGTGAAAGATATGATTCTTTCATTTAAACTTCTGGAAAACGCAAAACTTCAACCATACATATTCTTTCCAGGAAAGTCTATAAGGTTCGTCATCTGTGAATGTTTTTGGAGGTTTGTTAAAGATCCCGAAACAGCAATAATAAAGAAGGAAGCAATTGTAATAGGTGCTATGATTACGAGATTGGAACGGGAAAACGCTTTGATACAACTTTCTGACATCCGTTAACTTTCCATCGTTATTTTGGAAATACAAGATTAATTAATCGGCAGTGAACACTTCTAAGAGGTTTAGTTTTGGTAATAAGGTAGGAAACATACTAGTACCGATAGAAAAATCATAATAACAAACTTCGCATCCAAAGTTTTTCCAAATCAAATAACAATAGGTGCGCAACTAAGTTCTAGCTTTTTTTTTTATGAAAATGAAACCTTATTATAAAAAACTATAAGGTACAGCCCAATGGGGTTGTGCGCAAAGGTGACGTAGATTCTTGATTGTTCTAATTCCCATACACTAAACGTTCGCAGTACAACCTTAATTTGCAGTTCGGCTCGATTTATCCTTTCTTGAATTTCGTTCGTTTGTCATTTACTCCGGTACGCGGCATTTATAGCAATGCTATGTTCAGCCGGGGCGCGGTAATTGAAATTTCCAACAGCACAAGAGAAAAATTCAACCAAACAAACTCTTTAATTGGCAAACTGATTTGGTCGTCCTGAAAAGGACGGATATAATTGACGGGGGGGAGATACATGGTTCGCGATTGAACTTGGGCTTTCTTCTTGGTATTTTTGGTTCAGTTCATCGTTGTTGCTGGTGGCCATCTGCAGGTGACGTTGGATAATTCTTGTCTCGTTGATGTCACAGGCGGCATTTCCCACCAACTCATAGGCTTCAGCAGCCATATTTCTCGCGGCGAGGTTGACGGGAGCATCGGCATTAACAGCCAACTTCACCAACGCCTCTCTGGGCAACGACTGCTCGCCAGTGCACCCTCCAGAGTGCTTGCTACCGCCAACTGCGATCGTACAGCCACTGCACAGCTCCACAACTGTCGTAAGACTGAATCAAAATGTTCTGCTAAGAGCTATTAGGTAATGGCGTCGGATGCTAGTGCACAAAAGAAGGCGGTACCAACGAAGGCATTGTGATACAAATTCCATCTAAGAGGACGAACTTTAGTTATTGTGCCACAATAATTAGTTTTAATAATTACACGCTAGACGGATGATTTTCTTAACCGAAACATTTCTAATATGCTTGCCACCGCCAGCAACTAATCCGCTATGCACAACTAGGAACTACAACGAACTCAACCACATGGTCGGTCTGAAGTGTCGCAGTTCGGTTCGAATTATCCGTTCTAGAATTTCGTTCGTTGGTTGTTCAACGTTCTTTGTCATTTACTCCGGGACGCGGCGTTTAATTAATGCTATGTTCAGCCGGGGCGCGGTGATTGAAATTAATTTGAAACAGCACAAGAGACAATTTTAACCAAATAAACTCTTTAGTTGGCAAACTAATTTCGTCGTCCTGAAAAAGACGGATTTAGTTGATGGGGGAGAAACATGGTTCGCGATTGAACTTGGGTTTTCTTCTTGGTATTCTTGGTTCAGCTACTCGTCGTTGCGGGTGGCCATCTTCAGGTGACGTGGGATAGTTGATTCTTGTCTCGTTGTCACGGGCGGTTTTTTTTCGCCAAACCGTAGGCTTCAGCAGCCATGTTTCTCGCAGCGAGGTTGACGGGAGCATCGGCAACAACAGCCAACTGCACCAACGCCTCTCTGGACAACGACTGTTCGGCCAACTGCAGATCCTACTCTGCACAGCTCCACGACCACCGAAAAACTAATTCAAAATGCGAAGGTGTACCCCTTATATAACATTCATGGCTGCCTAGGAGACGTTCGTTACTTAAATATGAAATCTCTGCTAGGAAAGTACTGTGTATTTGGTAAATTTACTCTAAAAAATCGACATTATAAGACATCACCTTATATTTGCGTTAATTTCAATAGTTAAATGTTATAAATTAATAGATTTAAATGTTGGAATTGAAGCGTAGAAAATGTCCCGATCGATTGGTGCAAACATTTTGTACATCGATCGTGAAATGACTTAGGTATTAACGTTCAAAACCTATATTTTTTTCGTGACGCTCCAAATTTTCTTAATTCGAACGTGTACCCCAGTATTGGAAACACAGACGTAGTCCTACGTCAAAAAACTGTTATAAATGAATCCATCGCTAGACACAACTTTTTCCTATCTTTCTGGCAGAGCTCGAATACCTTGACGGTAGAAGTGTTCGTCTTTTGAGGCTATCCACGAATCAAGCCATTTTCTGATGTGTAACATGTGCATCACACATGTTATCAAATCCTTTTAGTTCGTCTCAAAAAGACCACACCAGTGGAATCCATTTCTTAGAAATATTTGTTCATATGCCATCGAACTGCCTATGCAATAAAATGCAAATTATTGCATAAGCATGGTCGATGACTTCCAACAGTTCCCAACAATTCTGACAAGACACAAATGTGTCGTACTCATATTTCACGCTGCGACAAGCGAACTTGGCGCATCGTTGCCAAGCGAGCTAGTTGCTAAGAGCCTTCTCCGCATTCTCTCATTCTCTCTCTCTCTTCGCCCAAAAATAATATCGATCACTGATTGGTGATCGAGTAAATAACAAACATACATAACTGATTCCCAGTACCTCCTTAGGCTAAGCAGAGTAACTTAAAAATAATGGAATAAACATTCTTAACCAGCGATCAGTCGAGTACACACGTATCTTACTGCTACAGAGTGATGACAGCCTTCTGTACTAAAGTGTAAAGTTAAACTTATTACAGATGTCTTCCTATGAGTGGTCATGACCATGTGCCATCGAACGGAACAAGTAATAATCGGGCGGCGCACTATCTGGGGAATATGGCGGGAGGGGTTAGACTTCCCATTTGAGCGTTCCTAAGTAGGTTTTAACAGGCTTGGCAACGGTAGGCGGACCGTTGTCATGCAGTAAAATCACTTTTTCGTGCCACTGCTTGTATTGTGGCCGTTTTGTGGCTCAATCGCATCACTCTCGGTTGCAATAGCTCATAATGAATAACTCCAGCCTGGTCCCACCAAATAAACAGCATACCCGGTGCATCGTGAATATATGGCAGTGCTGACGACGTAGAAGCATGACCGGGTAGTCCCCAAGATTTTTTCCTCTTTGGGTTCACAGGCGAAAAAGCGACGCTCAGCATTTCTTGGCTTCAAATCATAAAGGACCCAAGTTCCTTGCTTCAGAACCATTCCCAACGCACGCAATCGCTTGGAAATGGCTCGACGAATAACTCCTAATGCTGAAGTAAGCTCTTCTTGCGTTTCGCACTAATCCTCTACCGAGCACTGCCTCCAACTCAGCGTCTTCGAAGGTTTTGGGCCTTCCTTCACGTGGACGGTCGTCAACATCAAAACCACCGTCTTTAAAGCGACGAAATCAATCACGGCATGTTGTTTCGCTTAAAGCAGCATTCCCGTACACTTTTTGGAGTTCGAGATGCACTCGAGCTGCTGTTTTCTTCGAATGGAAGAAGAAAATCAACACTGCTGGCAAATGACGATTGCTTGGTTCAAAACTAGTATTTTTACAAAACCAGAAGTAAATAATTCAAAGACAAAATCACTAATGCGTCATAGCGGATTCTTTACAATATGTCATACCTTAATTAATGACGTTTTGAGTAAGTCAAAATCGACCAGCTTTTACTGCTTGAACAATCTACTGACAAACAGCGAGAACTTATATCGAATTCGTTTTTGAACCTAGGTTGGAACCAGTTCCAACCTGCGATACCCGAACTTATTGTCAGTGCAAACCTCAATCCGATGCGAGCTACAAATAAAACCATACACACTGAAGTTCAACACACAACAAGCCGACCCAATTTTGATACCCGATCCAGTTTGGAACTAGATCAAAAACGAATTCGCTATTAGTTGCGCACCTAATGTTCGCTACCGACACTTTAGCTCCGGAATAAAACGGGAAGCGTGAAAACAAAACCACGTTAAATTCTATAGAGTTGCGGTCACACGGCAACCTACCGGAGAAGAAAACGCGAAAAAAGGGGGCGGACGACAATAAAATGGGGGGGAGGGGGGGGGGGGGGGGTTTCGTGATTGTTTTTTTTGTGAAATTTTTGTAGTATAGGGGGGGTAGTGGGAAATTTTTAGTAGGTTTTTACCCGGCTAACGGTCAAGTTGTAAATAAGTTGTCTGAGCCGACTAAAGCTCAATAGTAATAAAGGCTTATAAAAGTAGCTACCGTCTTCTTTACCAGCAATCACACCTCATCTTAGACAAGACCAGAACTTAATTTTTACTTTTTACTCTTTTTGAGGTAGATTTTATGTCTTTCTTTTCTATTCCTGAATAGAAGCGCCGTTCTAAAATTTCTGAAATCGACCGCGTTACGCACGATTGGAGATTTTGAATGATAATATCTTATTTCAAGCGCACAGAAATTTTACGATAAATTTTTCATTTGAAAGGTAGAACATCAAAGCTAAATCCCTATTGCTAACTCAATTTATTACATTTATTTAAACTAATTAAAAAGTACATAAAAGAAAATTTGCTAAGCGCACAAAGCTATTGGTCTAAAATGATATCATTTTTGCGCCACGCTCTGATTGGTTTATACTGCCCAGTTACCGTGCTAGCGATTATAAAACATGTAATGCCGTCCAACCAACCATCACTATTCCAGTTTGAAAAAGCGACACGTTAGGTCGTGTTTTTCGCTCGCGCTCTGAAAAGTGTCTGTGGTTTTTTTTTTCGTTCGCTCTTTCGGTTTTGGTGCGTGGTGGTGGTGCACTGTTTCCTCTCGCATTGTGTGATACACAGTCCAACCCCGGTATGGGGAAGCCACCGCGTAGTGACGTAGGCACAAGCTCGACTCAGAAACGTTCCCGATTGAACTCACCCGGTGATGTGCTCTCATCGAAAAAAGCTTTTGGCTAGCAATCGGTACGCCGTTCTGGAAAACGGCGATACACCGAAAATAGAAAAGAAGGAGAAAATGCCGCCGCTGATCGTGAAGGGATTTCCAGAAGGCTTACTGGATAAGGTGAACTACTACATCAACAAGGGCCTTCTTCTTCTTCTTCAGCATTTAAAGCTTATTGCTTTCACAATTAGCTTATTGCTTGCTCTCAACTTAATGTTCTAAATGCACTTCCCCAGTTATTAATTGAGAGCTTTCGATGCCAAGTACCATTTTTGCATTAGTATGATTGTGTGGCAAGTACAATCATACCCTAAGCCCAGGGAGTTGATAAATTTTCCCTAACGAAAAATTCCTAGACCAGACCGGGAATCGAACCCAGCCACCTCCAGCATGGTGTTGCTTTGTAGCTGCGCCTTTACCGACTGAGCTAAGGGAGGACCCAATAAGGGCCTGCGGTGCACAATTCAACTCTGCTCGCAGTCAAGGAAATCCTGAAGCAAATGAATGTGCAATATTTCATGCACGACATCGAAGCGAACAAACCGTTCAAGGTGGTTTTGGGTAGCCTCCCGGAAAAGCAGATGGAGGAACTGGCCGACGAATTAAGAGCCAATGGGCTCAAACCGGTGCAAATAAGATGCGTCGGCATGATGTCTCTCGAAGCTACCGGGATCAACTGTATCAGATTCACTTCGAAAAGAACTCGACGTGCATGCAGGATCTGCAAAACATGCGAGCCTTGTTTCACATCGTCGTCTAGTGGGACCACTACCAACCGATCTACCGTGATGTCACTCAGTGCCAGAACTGCCTAATGTTTGGGCATGGCACCAAAAATTGCCAAATGGCGAAGCTCTGCGTCGATTGCGGCAAACACGACCCGATGCCTGTGAGCTGATGGACGGGCTGACGGCACACATAGCAACCAGCAGAGCATGCCCGAAGCGGGCCGAATTAATCGAAATTCGCGAAAAAACCGTCAGGCAACAACCAACCCGGCCATCGACGACGATCTGGTCCGCCTCCGGCCCTCACGGCCGAGAACTTTCCCGCTGTTCCAACACGCCAAGTGCCCCCAAACCGGCCGGTCCCCAGTCGGCCTTCTGTTAAGCATCGGTTCGCAGCTGCAGCAACCCAGCCATCCCAAAATTCTCCTTAAGGACCGTCGTACTCTGGTGCAGCAACCGGCGCCATCGATGATACGATACTAACAACAGAGGAAGTTGTTGCAATCCTGACGCAGGCCACAATCATCAAGCGTTTCTTCAGAACCCGTTCGGAACAAATTCATGCCATGATTGCGTTTATTAATGGACCGTGAAATCTTCAAGATAGCCAACTGGAACGCTTGCACGCTGAAGACCAAGAATATCGAGTTTATAGAATTTCTCAACGAACGAGCCATTGACATCGCAATCATCACCGAGCCGCATCTCAAGCCTGAGATCAACGTGTTCCTCCCAGATTTCCGACTGATCAGATTCGATCGAACCAGTTCCGCCGGAGGGGAGTCACCATCGCCCTGCGCATCAACATCAACTGCCAGATGCTTCCGAGCTTTCAGCTCAAATTCATCGAAGCCATCAGAGTCAAGGTCGAATCCACCGTCGGCCCTATCACTATCATCGTGGCTTATTGTCCCAAACAAGTAAGCACAAACAACGGGACAGATACGACTTTGCGAAACGATATCATCAAGCTTACTCGGAGGCATGAGCAGTTCATTATCGCCAGCGACCTGAATGCATAACATGAAACCTGGGGTAACGCACGACGAAACAAGAACGGCTATATCCTACAGGAGGACCTGGAAGAGAACCATTATACCATCCTGAGCCCGGATACTCCCACCCGGTTGAGCAGATCCGGGGTCCACTCAATAATCGACATCTTCCTCACTAACATGGGGAACAACATCGCCCAGCTGGTCGTGTACCAAGAACTCTGCCCAGACCACTATCCAGTGGTGTCTGAAGTTGGGTCCTGCGTCAACCAGCATCCGGTAACCAGGCGCAACGACCATCGCGCCAACTGGGTCCAGTTCAGTCATCAGGTCAACAACACCGTCGATTACGATAGGAGCCCCGAATCAACCGACGACATCGATCGGCAACTGCAGTCTATCGAGCAGGCGATTTCCCAGGCCCGGGAGAACCATATTCCAGAAACAACACAGGTGAGCAACTCTTTAACTATTGATAGTCTCACTCAAAATTTGATCCGTCTTCGAAACATCACTCGCAGACAGTATCAACGTACTGGTCTGCCTGCCTTAAAATCAGAGTGCAATCGTGTCAACAAAATGATCAAGGCCAGAATGGTGGATCTCAGAAACAATAATTTTGCCAACAAAATCCGTGCCCTCCCAGATTGTGCAAGCCGTTCTGTAAATTAACAAAACATTTAAAAACCAAGCCTAGGCCCATTCCACCGTTGAACCCACTAGACAACAATGACTCTAAGGATCGTTTGATTACTCCTGCTGAGAATGCTGCTGAGATAGGTCGACCTTTTGTCAGCTCACACAATCTTGGTCAGAACATCATCAGTCCTCACGAAGCTGCCTTTAACGAGCATGCAAATAACATCCATCTATGTTCCAATGACTTTTCAGAGGATTTTGAAATCACAGCTGACGAACTGTCGACCTAAATCAAAATGTCGAAGAACATGAAGGCCCCAGGTTTCGACAAAATCCTGAATTTGGAACTCAAGCACTTGAGTTCCTAATTCTACGAACATCTAGCATTAATCTTTAACAAATGCCTTCGACTTAGCTACTTCCTTTCGTGTTGGAAGTCAGCTAAAGTCATACCCATCCGGAAACCTGGGAAAAATCCTTCCTCCTCCAAGAGCTATCGGCCCATCAGCCTTCTCTCGGGAGTATCTAAACTTTTTGAAAAAAGCTATATACAGTCGGCTCCTTGCATCTGCCGACGAACTCAACATCCTGCTTGATGTACAGTTTGGTTTTCGACGCGGTCGATCAACAGTACATCAACTGAACCAAGTCACTAACATCCTCAGGCGAAACAAATCTGTTTCAAAAACATCTGCCATGGCCCTTCTTGACGTGGAAAAGGCGTTTGACAACGTCTGGCATGATGACCTGGTGTACAAGCTGCATAGGTACAATCGTCTAGTCTTTCTGGTAAAGATGGTGAAGAACTACCTATCAAACAGAACATTCTGTGTTTCGATGCATGGTGCAGTTTCCGATGCGCAGGAAGTTTCTGCCGGTGTTCCACAGGGAAGCATATCAGATTCACTCTTTTTAATCTGTTCACCTCGGACATACCCCCACTCCCTGAAAACGGATCTCTGTGGCTGTTCGCCGATGATACCGCAGTCGTCCACAATGGTAGGGTAGTAAAAGCGATCGCATCGAAACTGCAGCGAAGCCTGAATGTTCTGTTGAAGTATCTGACCGTTTGGAAGATCTGCATCAATGCAGCGAAGACCCAGATCATCCTCTTCCCACACTCAAAATCGTCTAGACTTGTGCTGGCTGAGCATGTTAAAATTTGTCTTAACGGTACAACGGTGGAGTGGACCAATTCAGCCATCTATCTTGGCGTGACACTAGATAGCAAGATGAACTTCAGGGAACAGGTTGATAAGATTGTCACAAAATGTAACGTTCTGTTGAAGCTTATGTACCCCTTGCTAAACAGAAAGTCTACATTGTCCCTGAAGAAAAAGCTTGCTATCTACAAACAGATTATACTTCCGGTTATTGAATACGGCATGCCAATCTGGGAGAGTTGCGCAAAACACACCACCTGAAGCTACAGCGGGTTCAAAACAAGTTTCTCAGGATAATCCTGAACACACCTCAACGGACGAGAAATACTGAGATCCACAGTCGTTTAGTGAGACTATCAAGAGGTGCAGGACACGTTGCCACTTATCAGACCACCAAGTCATCCGGGACTTGGTACCCCACCCCTAGGTTTTTCAAAATGTAGGTATTGTAGTTAGGTAGGTTATAAAATTACTTAAATTCAAACATCAGGGATGCAATGTACATTAGAACAATAAATTAACGAATCACACCACAAAACAAATGTAACGAAGAACGATGAAGAGCCCTCTGGCTAAACAATTAAACTGTAAAAAATTAAATGTAAAATTTACAACTAAAAGACAAATAAAGACACATTTTGGTATCAGTTCTCTCTGTGCATCCGCATGCGACAGACGTTTTCTGGAAAGAAAGATTAAGGTAAAGGCAAAATCCCGCTCGATTCGCGTCGGATTGCAGTTCTCAGTCGGTTTCATTCACCGTCTGATCCGGAAGGGCAACTACGCTGACCACGTTGGTAGGAAACGCCGCCCGTGAAAACAAGAAGGATATTTCAATCGCGAATCATGTTCCCCCGTCAACAACTAAAATCCGTCCTTTTCAGGACAATCAAATCAATTTATCCAACTCTTTAGTTGATTGTTTGATTGAAACTTCTCTTGGGCTCATCGAAATTTCCATTAGTACGCACCGGCTCAATATGGCGTTGCTTGGAAAGTTGCGTCCCGGAGAAAACGGCAAAACATTTTGCCCCCTATTAGTCATTTAATACTAGCAAGTACGTTGGACATTCAATAAACGAAATATTATTAACAGTTATGCAGGTTATGCAGCCGTTTGACCCAGCCAATGGAGAATGCTTAGTCAGCCGTTTTTGTTTAATTTTTGGCTTGGTCTGCACTCCATATTTTTCACTAGTTTGAATTTCACCTATTTCGTGAATAATGGTGATTTTTGCGACTGAGTTCCTTATCAAATGTAAGCTCTAATTTTGGTGATCGATATTAAATAACTCTAATTGTTTTGCAGTTTCAGAAGTAAGTGTGTCCTTATCTCAACTCTCAGTAGATGGGGTTTTGACAAGGGCCGTTTTTCTTTTGCCCGAGTTAAGAAATTGCGAATTTAACCTCCGAAACCCCTGTCGCGCTAATGAAAAATAATGATTCCATTTCCACGCTGGTGTCTGACGAAACAACTGAGACCTGTCCCCTTTTGTAAAATTTGATTCGCATTGCCTTTGTTTATAGCCCCTCTCTGTCATGCAATAGTACCCGATACCATTTTATAAAACGGCATAGCGAGCAGCTGTCACCATTCGTAACTGGATATTTGACACGTTCAGACGTGTTAGTCTCGCTATCGTGATAAAAAAGCGCTTTTCTGAGATTATCGACCTGCTGCTTACTCCACGAGGATGGTGATCGAGAAGACGCCGCCTGATGTGGCTGGAACGTCCGCTAGACGAAGCAAGCGGAAGAAGCCCGACGTCGACGCTGACGTAAATCAGCAGCTGCAACGCCTTTAACGCGCCAGCTAACGAGTCCCAGCCGATTATTTCCACTCCGAAAAGTACGGATGACGAAACAACCACCCCTGGTGGTAGAAAACGTTGAATTTGCTACGCTGGCCGCGAAAATGGAGCCATTCAAGGCTCGAGTTTCGTATAAAATCACCAGGTTTGGTACAAAGATCCTCTGGACCTCCACTGACGATTGCATTAAAGTGCGTAAGCACCTCGAAGAACAGGGTTTCGAATACTGATGGCACCCGAAATCCTCAGCAATCATCTGAAGGAGGAACATGACCTGGATGCCAAAGCTGTGCACATCATCCGACGAAAGGGAGAATACGCAACCTTGGATGAGGCATTCTATTTGGTACACTTCACCAAAGGATACACGAACCTGACCAAACTGCGTGAGGTCAGGCGGATAGGACAGGTTTTGGTACGTTGGGAGGCGTACCAAAATAAGAGCGTTGACCTAACGCAGTTTATGCGTTGCCTGTTCCACGGTCACGGCACCCGGACCTGTCGCCTCGGGAGAAGGTGCAAAAACTGTGGTAAAACCCACGACACTGAAGAATGCCCGACGAAATATGCTCCGGCCAAACGATGCGCCAACTGTGGCAGCACCGACCCAGCTACGGACCATAACTGCCCGAAACGAGCCAAATTTTTCGAATGCGGCATCAAGCTACGTCCAACCAGAAGGGCTGAAAGCAATTTAGCAAGGCTCCGCCCTCTCCTGCCCTGAGTGACGAAAACTACCATGCTCTGCCGAACAGTGCGGCAACCACCGGAATTCCAAGATTCGTGACACCTCAGTCCACCCCCGGGATCAATCAACACCGACGCACCGACCCTCGCATCAGAGCTGCGGTGGTAGCTGCTCCAACCGACTCCCCTCCCGAGGAAAATAAAGATGCGCTCTATTGCTCAGCCGAGTTGTGGACCATTTTTATCGGACCAGGTGGAGGTCCTAGGATGCTTGGTGTGCAAATATGAGGTCAATTGAGCCCCGCACCATCCGTGTACCCAGCTGGAATGCTCGTTTTTTTATGGCGAAAAATATTGAGCTGGTAAACTTCCTTGCCCAGCAAAAAATCGATGAAGGAGTGATTTCGGAGACCAGGCTAAACCCGAAAATAAATTTCTCGCTCCCAGAACATATCATCGTCCGGATCGTCCTAACGCAAGTGGAGGCGGTTTGACTGTGGCCATCAAAAAAATGTATCTGTTTCGAGATTCTGCCGCACCCGAAGACCAGCGTCATTGAAGTCATCGGCGTGATTTTCACCGTCTACATGCCTTGGCAGTGCGCGGACTGCCATGGCATCTCACAGCTCTTCGTGAAAGACCTTGAGAAACTCACCATCAGCGGATTTAGTTTCATAGTGGCCGGTGATCTCAATGCTCGCCATACCCTGTAGAGAAATCATACGACAAACAAAAACGGGAACCTTCTGGCTATTCACGTTAGCTCAGGTACGTGTGCTATCCACTTCGCAGACGAGCTGACTTTTCTATCCCCAGCTGGAAGTACATCCACCCTAGATGTGTTCCTATCCGACCTGACACTCTCGAAGCCGGAAAACATAAAAAGAAAGGTTATTATTTTCACATGTCATACTGTAGATCGATACGAGCGTAATTTGACTAGTTTAGTCATGACGCAGTACGTTTCATGCAAGTCAAGTCTAGTCTTTGTCATATATGTGTTAATCATAATGCAAATGGTTTGCAAATTATGTTGTATATATATATAGCAACACAAGTTCTCCGTATTTCAAGAAACAAACATATTCAAGAAATGTCAAATGCCAACTGAACTAGTCATGGATGTTTTGTTCGTGTCGTATTGAACCTCGAATGACCGTTCCTGTACTTCTAGTAGGACTAATAACTGTCAAATATGTATTTATATCATATATATTTTCACCGCTGAAACATTCAAATGCATAATGCTATGCCTGTATGATGCCGAATTCCATGCCAGAACCATGCCAGTATGATGTAAAATTTAATATTGGTGTAGCCAATTTCTTGTACGGTACAATGTTATTTGAAACGCTAGTGTCGCTAGAATTAGTATTAACTAAAGCGTAATCGAATAGCCATCAAAATGTAACAAGTCTTTTCAAATTAAACCTATACCTTTTGATTAAATTGTTTTATGTTAAAATGAGTAAGTTTGTCCTCTATCACGTTGGTGATAGTTTAAATATCTATGGTAAGGTTCAAAAGAATTGTAATGAAGCCATTTCCCACATGTTGAAATGGTCGAGTGGTAAAAAGATCGATTTTGTAATGAAACATTTCGTGTTACTTGGGCGATGTGCGAACTGGACTGTAACCCAACGCAATTTCCCCTGTCAATGAGATGGGATTACCACCGAGTCAACTCGATGGATTTCAGTCGCCTAGTGGACTTTTGTCTCTCTGACAACCCGGATGTTTCGTTAGTCGAAGCCATCGACAACAAACTGGGTATATTCGCGTAAGCTGTTCATGCCGCAGAGGAAGCCTGTATCCGATGGGTACCGGTGAGAAAGTAATACACCAATATTGACCACTACACTCTTTAATGGACATATGGAAAAATTAAATTAGAATCTATAAGTAAAACCGTAATTAGCAAATAAAACAGGCATCACTGCCATACCCGCAGAAGATCAACACAGGTAGAGAATGCTTTGAAAAATAAAAACAAGATAATTCTACATGTCAGTTGAACCCGAATTTTGAAAATGTTCCGCCATCACGTCGATCAAGTCGATATCGCACCTTTAGTCGGCCAAGTGACAAAAAATGAAGTTCGCGCAGCAACGAGGTGCGGTTAAAACACTTGGAAGGCCCCCGTAAACGATGCCATTTTCAACCTGGTGCTGAAGAAACTCTCCGGCAAGGGCGTTCCGCTTCCTAGCGGAAGTCATCCAAATGGACCATTTTCCAACAAGGTGGAAGACAGGGAAAGTCCTGTCCCTATCCTGAAACGTTAAAAGGACCCTACTGCCCATATAAGCTACAGGCCTATCACCTTGCTTTGGGCTGTCGGAAGAAGTTTCGAGCAGCTCATCCTCCAGCGGTTGATGTTGCACCTAGAAGAGAACCACGTCATACCACCAGAGCTATTCGGCTTTAGGCAGGGACACTCTACCGTCCACCAACTGGTCCGAGAGGAAAATATTATACACCGCAACAAGTCACCAACAGTCGGATACCTACGAACTACCGGTCCCGGTTGCAAAAGGGGTAACCGCTTACGCGACGTACTTCAGAAGCTAGAAGATAAAAGTCAACGAAGGCAAAAAGGAAGGCTATCCTGTTCCGGCACCGACCTTCGCCGAAGCTTCTACCTCCCACCCGACCGTTTTATCCGGGTAAACGGATGCCCCGTCGATTGGATGAATGACGTCAAATATCTTGGTATCACCATCGACAACAAACGGAACTACCGAACTTATACCGAAAAACTGCGGAACAAGAGCATCTGACTGCTCAAAGCATTGTATTCGCTTACAAACCGAAGGTCCCGGCTATCGAAGCGGAACAAATTGACTGTCTTCAAAACAATTATCGCCCGGATGATGAACTACGCCAAGTCGGTGTGGGAAACCTGTGGAGAAACCCACATCCAGAAGCTACAAGTAATTCAGAATCGGTTATTACGGCTGATACGAGACGCCGCGCCCAGAACGAGAAACAGCGAGCTCCATCGTGCCACACAAATTCAGGATAGTGAATGATAGATAATTGCCGTCACTCTGAGAGCCCGCTCATCCGAGCAATTACAGATTAATATTTAAGATAAGAGAAAGGCAAGTCCCTCTCGATTCGCGCCGGATTGCAGTTCAATATCTGCTCGGGAAGGGCAAATACGCCGAGCCCCCGGTGCCCCCGTCCACCTAACTGCGATGATGGAATACCTGGCCGCTGAAGTCCTCGAGTTGACAGGAAACTCCACCCGTTACAACAAGAAGACCAGAATCATTCCACGTTACCTTCAGATGGCCATCCTCATCGACGAGGAGCTGAACAAACCTTTTCTCCGGGGTGACCATTTGTTGTCCAAGCAAACATCCAGGCCGTCATGCTGCCCAAAAAGACCGAGAAGAAAATTTCAATCGTGAACCATGTTCCCTCCGTAAACAACTAAGGGTGGAACGGTCAACAATTTTTCAAACATGATTGAGTGCACACTGATTAGTTTATTATATGAATGATCAGTCTTGTTTTCAAAAAACACATGAACATTAGTTGATTAGACTTCCGTTTTTCCAAATGCAGACTGTCGGACTTTTAGTTTCGCACCTTCCATCAAGTTTTGTACCGCTGTTATATCCCGCCTTATTTGATGCTGAAAGAAGCTGCTTGATGTCAGCCTTGACGTATGTTTCATCGTCCATTACGAAGCAATCAAATTTGGTCAACAAACTCGTGTACAACTTACGCGCCCTTGCTTTGGCTGTTGTGTTTTGCTTATCATCTCGATTTGGTGTCACTTTAACCTTATACAGTGACGGACTGACCTTTATCCTTATACGGTGAAAGACAAGCCTCCAAACATGACCATTTTATATGAAAATCGGGCTTTGGTCTTATTGTATTTTCCGTCACTGTATGTTGACAGTCCGGCTCGTTTCTTTGCCTCTTTGCACTGTTGTGTGCAATTTGTTTCCGATATATCTGATGGAAAGGTTGGAATTGCGTTTGAATTGGCCACTATTCTTCCGATCGTTGCTCTGGTGTTCGGTTTCCTCCTTATCCCGGCTTCACAATATCGTCACCCGTTCTCTGAACACTTGTATAACATTTTTATTTATTTCTCTATATAGTCTTCTTTCAACTCGATACATTTAGTTCAGCGATATTCCAACTTTTTCAAGCCATCCAAAAAATATGATTTGTCGAATTTCTCTGTTGCGGCAATGACTTCCTCGTTTGACGTGAATCACTTTCCGTCAAACCATTTGTTCATGTTTGTAATCAAAAATAAATCGCATGGGGCCAAATCTGGAGAATCCGGTGGATGAGGCAGCAATGCGTAGCGTAATTCGCCCAGTTTTGCTGTGACGATTGCTGGTGCGTTGTCATGGTGGAGAAGCACTTTTTTCTTCGCCAAATAGGGTCGTTTTTTCTTCAATTCAGCATCTAATCAGATCAATAAATCAGCATTGTACTGCCCCGTGATTGTCCTTCCCTTCTCCAAACAGTCGGTAAAGATGATGCCTCGCGAATCCCAAAAAACGGAGCCCATGACATTCCCGGCCGATGGAACCGTTTTTGTCTTCCTAGGAGCAGGTTCGCCGGGTGAAGTCCTCTGTTTTGACTGGTCTTTCATTTCAGGCGTGTAGTGATGGATCCATGTTTTGTCAACAGTCACGAAACGTCGTATAAACTCTTTCGGATTTCGCTTAAATATGTCCAAACAGTGTTCTGAAGTTGTCATGCGATTCCGTTTTTGCTCCTCTGTGAGCAAACGCCGCACCCATCCCGCCGATAGCTTTTAAAGTTGCCGTTAAATGATGCCATACACATTTTGCGTAAGTGATACCATCAGTTGCTAAACACGGGTACTTATCATACAGCCCTTGGAAAGGCCTTTAGAGATCAGGATGGGAAATGTTTCCCCTTCCGTCTTATGAAGCGCGCTGCATGCGTATCAATATTGCACTAGGATCGTTAATTTGCAATGGTTCCATTTCCATTGTTTTGCAGCGAATTGATTCAACTGAAATTTTATCACAAATAAACTCCTGCGTACCTTCACGGTAACTTCAAAATCTGGAATATATTTATTACTGATCATTGTCCGACAACGTATGCTAAAAATGGGCTCTTAAATAATAATCAACTCTGTGAAACTTTCAAGAAATATTTGAATGCCACTCGAAAAACCACCAACTAACAAAAATATTATTGAAGCACCCTATCTTTATAATATTAGGTGCGCAACTAAGTTCCCGCTGTTTAGCAATAGATGGCGCCAGTAGTAAGTGCTGGTCGAATGTTGTACATCTCAAGCGTCATAAACCAAGCTCAGACATATGGTAAACAAACCGCTTTGCCAAATCAGTGATTTTGGTTTAGTGTTATATATTTTGGTTGTTTGAAGATGTCAATGATTTCGTGCCAAATAATCGTCATTTGCGGGAAGTGTTGATTTTCTTCTTTCATTCGAAGAAAACGGCGGCTGAAGCATATCGAGAGCTCAAAAAGTTTACGGTGATGCTGCTCTGAGTGAAACAACGTGTCGTGATTGGTTTTTCGTCGCTTCAAAAACGGTGATTTCAGTGTTGATGATCGTCCGCGTGAAGGAAGGCCAAAAAACTTCGAAGACTCTGAATTGGAGGCATTGCTCGATGAGGATCCGTGTCAAACGCAAGAAGAGCTTGGTTCAGGATTAGGAGTTTCCCGCCAAGCCGTTTCTAAGCGATTGCATGCGTTGGGAATGATTCAAAAGCAAGGAACTTGGGTTCCTTACGATTTGAAGCCAAGAGATGTTGAGCGTCGTTTTTTCGTCTGTGAACAACTGCTCCAGCGGCAAAAAAGGAAGAGTTTTCTACATCGCATTGTGACGGGTGACGAAAAATGGATTCATTACAGTAACCCAAAACGGAAACATTCATGGGGACTGCCCAGGCATGCTTCAACATCGTCAACAACTAGGCCAAATATTCACGCTGCGAAGGTTATGCTGTGTATTTGGTGGGACCAAGTTGGTGTTATTTATTATGAGCTGTTGAAACCAAACGAAACCATTACCGGGGAACGGTATCGAACTCAATTGATGCGATTGACGATTGACTGCACGAAAAACGGCCACAATACGAGCACAGACACGAAAAAGTGATTCTTCAGCATGACAACGCTCGACCTCACGTTGCGAAACCCGTGAAAACCTACTTGGAAACGCTCAAATGGGAAGTCCTACCCCACCCGCCATATTCTCCTGATATTGCACCGTCCGATTATTACTTGTTCCGTTCGATGGCACATGGTCTCACTGGTCAGCAATTCCACTCATATGATGACATCTCAAAATGGCTTGATTCTTGGATAGCATCAAAAGACGAACAGTTCTATCGAAATGGTATTCACGTTCTACCAGAAAGATGGGAAAAAGTCGTAGCTAGTGATGGGCAATACTTTGAATAATTCGTTTGTAACCTTTGTTTTCAAAATAAAGTTCCTTTTTCACCAAAAAACAGCGAGAACTTAGTTGCGCACCTAATATATTTCATATTCTAAAAAAATATGTGTACAAGTAAACTTACTAATCTATCTTGGTTGACTAAATATACAAATAAATATTTCAATAATTCCTGATAAACGCGTAATTCAATCTAAGCTTTCAAACGGTGATTTTCAAAATCCATTGGCTCATTTTCTCCAGTATATCTAACACGTCGAGCAAGGCTTGCTTTGACCGGCAATGTTTTGGATTTTTCTCCAAAATTGCCCAGCTCAAATCTTTGTGGGGATATGTTGCGAGATCATCATCGTCATTAACATAATCATCATTCCAATAACAAAATCAACTCTCAATCGTGACTTTTCTATTAACTAATTAATTTTTCAACAAACAAACATTTGTGGACGCTAATCGTAACTTCTCAGTAATATGGTAGTACTCTACGGATTTTTCACACTTCTTGATATTATCGTTTGAAACAATGGCAGAAATGACCATTGAGCAATATAAACGAAATAATATGCGTAGACATTAAATTCGCTAAAGACATGAGTCATTCATAGGTGTATGCACCAATTTTTTTAAACATTTTTTTGAAGATATCCAGAATGATTTCAAATCACCGACTGTGGTTTAAAAATGAGTAATAATTAATTTAAAAATAAGGTGAAAAAATAACCAGCAATCCAAATGTCTAAGTACGTGATAAAGCACAACAAGCATAATCTCTCAAAATCCCAAAACTCATCATGCCAAACCAAGTTTGTTTTCAGATTATACTAAATTCATGTTCTTCAGCATTTCAAAACAGTTTATGCTTCCCACATAACCACTCGGAAATGGATTTTTGACGTAGGACTTACGTCTCTCTTTTCTATTCCTGTATAGGGGCGCCGTTCTAAAATTACTGAAATCGCAAGCGTTACGCGGGTTTGGGGACTTTGAACGATAATATCTCCTCTCTGGCCCACAGACATTTTACGATAAGTATTTCATTCGCAAGGTAGAACATCAACGCTGAATCCCTATTGCAAACTTAATTCATAATGTTTGTTTAAACTAATTAAAATGTACTTAAAAGAAAAATGTCTAAACGCACAACGCTATTGGTCGAAAATGACATCATGTTTGCGCCTCGCTCTGATTGGTTCATACTGCCACAGTTACCGTGCCAGCGAATTTCAAACATGTGGGGACGACCGACCAATCATCAGTTCTCGCTGTGCATCCGTATGCGATAGACGTGTTTGCGGAGCACGTTGGTAGAAAACGCCGCCCGTGAACACAAGAAGAGCAGAATCATACCACGCCACTTGCAGCTAGCCATCCGCAACGACGAGGAGCTGAACAAACTTTTCTCCGGTGTGACCATTTCACAGAGTGGTGTCCTGCAGCCCAAGAATACTGAAGAAAATTTCAATCGCGAACCATGTTATCAACTAAAATCCGTCCTTTTCAGGACGATCAAATCAAGTTGCCAACTAAAGAGTATGTTTGATAGAAATTTCTCTTGAGCTCATCGAAATTTTCATTACCACGCACCGGCTCAATATGGCGTTGAAAAAGCCGCGTCTCGGAGAAAATGGCCAAATCAATCGCCCACATCATCTTCGTGGTCAAGTGGTTAGCGGCGTCGCCCGTCGTTCAAGCGCCATGAAGTGAGGGTTCGATTCCCGCTCCAGCCTGTGGAACTTTTTTGCAAAGCGAAAATGTCCAGTCTAATCCACTGGGTGTTAGGTTAAGTTGTTCGTTGTAATTCGCTCTATGGTCAATGTTCAGTGTGTACACTCTCGACTGAAAGACGTTGCAAATGTCAATTTTTATCGTAGTATTACGTGCTGCCAAACACTCAGGCCATCCTGCTGCCCAGGAAGACCGAGAAGAAAATTTCAATCGCGAACCATGTTCCCTCCGTTAACAACTAAAACTCTGTATTTTCAGGACGAACAAATAAATTTGCCAACTAAAGAGTATGTTTGATTGAAATTTCTCTTGAGCTCATTGAAATGTTCATTACCACGCACCGGCTCAACATGGCATTGCTTGAAAAGCCACGTTCTGGAGAATATGAGCAACATTTTTTATTAGTATCCGTATATAAATCTCTATTTGTGTTTCACATATTCAGTGTAGGGGGTAGGTTAGCTTCATTGTAGTTCTTGTTGTACATAGGTTCATAGTGGATTAAGTGCAGATAATAGATTAGGTTAGTTGCAGGTAGTGTTAAAAAGTGAGTTATAATTTTTCTGGCCAATATATAAAAACTCTATTGTTTTGCAGTTTCAGAAACAAGAGTGTCTAAATCTCAACTTTCTTGGGATGGGGTTCTGAGGCCCTGACAAGGGCCGTTTTTCTGTTGCCTGAGTTGAGGAGATGTGAATGTAACCACCGAAATCCCTGAAATAAATGATTTTATTTCCACGCTGGTGTCTGTCGTAACTACTGAGACCCGTCCCCTTTTGTAAAACTTGATTTGCATTCCCTTCGTTGAGAACCCCCTTCTTGTCATGTAATGGTATATGCCATTATATAAAACCGGCCTGGCATTCCCGTTAAAACAATAAAGAAGAAGAAGAACAGTAATCATTCGTTATTGGATCATCGACACGTTCAGACGTGTGTATCCCGCTCTCGTGATAAAAAAGCGCTTTTCCGAGTTGTACGCCCTGCTGCTGGAAATCGAGTAGACGCTGATGTGGTGCCAGACGTGGCTGGCACGTCCGCTAGACGAGGCAAGCGGAAGAAGCACGACGTCGACGCTGACGTAAATCATCCGTAAACAACTAAAATCTGTCCTTTTCAGGACGACCAAATCAATTTACCGATTAAAGAGTATGTTTGATTGAAATTTCTCTTGAGCTCATCGAAATTTTCATTACCACGCACCGGCTCAACATGGCGTTGCTTAAACTGCCACGTCCTGGAGAAAATGGCCAAATCAATCGCCCACATCATCTTCGTGGTCAAGTGGTTAGCGGCGTCGCCCGTCGTTCAAGCGGTTGTTGTCATGAAGTTGAGGGTTCGATTCCCGCTCCAGCCAGTGGAACTTTTTGCAACACGATAATGTCTAAACTGGTCTACTTGGTTAAGTTCTTCGTAATTCGCTTTACACCCAAACTAATAAAGTAAGATTGTAATACAATGTCGCTTGATTTTGTTCCATTCTTGCTATTGATCGTAATTTGGATGAAAAATCTAACATTAGTTGTGGGCAAAACAGCAACAGCAATTTGCAATGAAAAATTGAACGTGTGCGTGAGGTTTTGCGCAGTGATACTTAGTTGATGAGTAAGAGATGAGTGCCTGAAAGTCAGGTGGCTCACAAATTAAAATGTGCATATCACAAGATCGAGATTCAGACCAGGACCGCTAGCGCGGCGGCTCTTGATGGCAACCATTCAGCCACTTTGACAAGCTAAAGATTCGAAATAGAAACCTTACAGTTAGTTCACTTAGCAAGGAATTCATGGTACAGCAATGAAGCAAATGAACATATTTTCCACCAAGCTATGTGCAACCTGTCGCTAACAAACTTGCATGGCATTGTTTATTTCATAAAACGCTGTTCAGTGAGAACAAAAAATATAACACTTGACGGCGGCAATACAACAGTGGCCAATAGCGTTGCGACATTTTGTGATATCGACTCATCCATATTGTATATTGATATGTATATGATGATTGAATAAGGATCCTACAGCGATAAATTTGTTTCGAGCTATTTTTGCTTGACAGTCGCTTGCACACATTTGCATGGCTTCATTTGTACCATAAAACGCTTTGTGGATCAAAATGGGCGAAATTGCCTTTTTTGAATCATGCGGATTTCTCAAGATATGACAGTATAAACAGCAATTGCATTTTTTGCCACCTTTTCAACTTTTGGGTATATGTTCAATCTTCAGTCTGTACCATCTCGAGTTGAAGACGGTGTAAATGCCTATTTTTATCATAGTATCATGTGCCGCCTAAGGCAGTCCTGCAGCCCAAGAAAACTGATAAGAACATTTAAATCGCGAACCATGTTCCCTCCGTAAACACAGGATCCATTTCACACTTACAAGCACGTTGTACATTTTAGCGCCAACATTTGATTAGGGCGAATCTGCTTTTGTAAACAAACACTTTGTCTGCTAATTTATCGGAAGTTGTATACAATTCCTTCAAATTGAATATATCAGTGGATTGAAATAAAGCTGATCTTCCTTAAAGAGTGCTTAATTTGTATTTGTGACCTTTTGTTCAAGAGCAAATGTTCGTAGCCATTGTTTACAAAAGCAAATTAGGGCGAATCTAATGTTGGCGCCGATTTAACAAACAAAATATCATTAACAGTCAATTCGAGCCGAACTGCAGTTTCTATAAATTTTCGTGAAGAACCAATAGCGGAAGAAGAACCGGAGCCTCACACACCAACTGCACAGGGTTTCATGCTTCTTTAGACTGAATACAATATAGTAGAAATTCATCAATTCGATGACATCAATTTCTTCACATAAACAAGCAGTCCTACGTCAACTTTGCAGTTATGTCACTGACATAACTCATCCTTTCGTTTTTTTTTTTTTGTTTTTCCCATAAAAGTAGTAAAAGGGAAAAAAAAAATTAAAAAAAACAAAAAAAAAAAAACAAATATCTTGGTAGTAGATGCAGTTACCCATCTTTTATTTAAAAAATAATTTTTTGTTGTCGTAATTTTTTTTCAAAAAATAAAAAAAAAAAACAATTTAAAAAAAGTGGGTGTGGGGGGGAGAAAAAAAAAGAAAGGGAAAAAAAAGGGGGGAGGGACAAAAAAATGTTGTGTTTTTTATGGGGAAAAAAAAAAAATTTTTTTGGAAAAAGGAAAAATGAAAAATAAATTTTTTATTATGTTGTATAAAAAATTATTTTTTTTTTTTAATTTTATATTTTAATTATTATATTCAAAAAAAATTTGTTTTGTTTTTGCTATTTTTATCAAATGATATATTGAGTTTACCAACGTCTGACTGTCCGACTGTCGCTTGTATGGAAAAAATATTGTTGGTATGGAAGATCATTTAATGTGGTCACTACTTATAAATACGGTTGAAAAATGTATCTATGCCAAGGGAAAGTACACAAATCAACCTGTGATAATTTTGAAATGGTTATCAAACCATTATCAATGTTCAGGCGCACAAATCAAAACAGCAATCCAAAATTTAAAAAATATGAGCAATTTTAAAATATAAAGCAGCATTTAGAAAAAGACTACTCATTTAAATGGCTTAAATTTTTCAAAGCAGATTGGGAACAAAGCCAGTAAATTCTTATTTTTGACGAACATAATTCGTCTTTCAAACGTCCTCATCCAGCACACCGCGATTACACACATTCGGAAGCTTTAAACATGTAAAACTTCGCAACTTACTTTTATATTGAGCGATTCCCGATGCAATCTCTAAGCAACAACAATTAGCCCTTTCGGAAGATCGAAGTGGCGTTCGGATGACTTGACGCCTAGTGCTTGCAGGGTGCCGGGGCGTTTTAAACAAGTTTTTTTTTTCAGTATAACGCGTTTGTAAACCTTAAGGATGATCAGGAACAGACAAGTGCTGGTATTTTCGGACGTTGTCTCCATGATAAGGACTTCCAGTTTTCACAGATTAATTTCTTGGAAAGTTATGAAGGGGTTATTCTTACAAACATTTATTTCAAGGGATGTTCAAGGGATTACCAATGGCTACCAAAAAAAGTGTAGGGGATTCTGTTAAGAGGTTCAACCAAAATAACAAAATCGTTTGCTTTTTCAAAGTCAGATAGCTTCAGTTTATCACACATTTAAGAATGTTCGAAAAACATCTGATTCCAATTTATCATCCAATTTCCAAGAATCAGCATTGAATCTTAATGTAATGACCCTGTATACTCCGGATCAAATTTACGCAAAGATAATGTTTTTCGTTATAGCGCCTTTTTACTTCCTAACATTTATATTCCTTCACCTTAATAGAACACCAGTTATGTTGATTCTCAATTAGTTCCCAGTGTGTATCTATAGATTCGTGCCGAACCCCCCTGATCTAGTACTACAATTTAGCACAAGATAGTAGTAGTAGTGCTATAAATGTATGAGATACAAACTAGACTAGTATGAGATATAAACTAGTCATAGTAGATGACAAGGTTTCTTTCTATCTCAAATTATACCAATAGGTCCTCCCAAATTGTATTTCTACAAGTTAAAGTGCAAATAAAGTCCATTCCCCAGTAATTTAAAAGTAACTCTTATAAAGGAAAACGGACGCCTAGTGGAACAGCAGCTCTAGTATAGAGCTACGTCACAGCCAATACCCGATTTATTAACCAGCCAAATTTCACCGGAAATCAAAAACCTGCCCCAACATATTGGTGCCGTGACCAGGATAGAGATTTCTACTCCGCCATCGTGTTCGTGATCCAAGTGAAGCCAAGCGCCATAGAGAGAAGACGTCATTATTGAATTTCCACCATCGTTTTTGGGCAATCAAGCGCCATTCCCACTAAGAAGATTCCAGAGCGCCAAAATGCAAAACTGCTCTCGTTGATCCAGATTTTTAAATAATACAAGTCCTGTTCTAATCAGGCACACGGTTCGTGTGATTCCATAGTGCGCGTCCATTTTTCACGGGTACCTTGAGATTTGTTTCCGATCCGAATTCCGTTCATCCATCGAGGATTTCCTTTGCCGAAGAGACGATTTCATCATCAATTTCGCTGACTTGGACAGCCGTACGTTCCCGTTATCGGAGGTGCATTATAAAAAATACAAGGCATTATCCTAGCCTTGAAAAGGTTAGTAGTATTCCAACCTCCCCACTCCATTTGTCCGGCTCTACCGGGTCTTTTCTGTGTTCGTTTGTCTAGAACCACCATTTTGCCGCCATACCCCACGCCGGACTTCACGCCATGGATGAGCAACGCAAGCTTCAGCTAACCAACCGCCGGACGACCCTAATGGCTTCGTTAGGAAGAGCTGAGCAGTTCGTGTCGAGATGCCAGGCCGAACGGGACCAAACCCAGCTGTTGCTTCGAGTCGAGAACCTAGATAACGTGTGGATAGGACTGGAGGAGGTACAGACGCAGTTGGAGGAATGTGAAACCACAGATGAAGGTAGGGAATTGAACAACCAAACCCGTGCCAAATTTAAGTCCATTTGCTTCAGAGTGAAGACTGCTCTACGATCCCTCTTACCCGCTAATACTACCCAAAATCCAAGCGCAATCCCTACCCCTCCTGCCAACGCACTAGCTGGCATCAACCTTCCCACAATTTCGTTGCCAGAGTTTGATGGCGACTATAATCAATGACTGGCTTTCCATGACACCTTTGTCGCTCTCATACACCCCAATGCTGATGTTCCCGAAGTTCAAAAATTCCATTATATCCGTGCCGCCCTGAAAGGAGAAGTGGCCCAGTTAATCGAGTCAATTGCAATTAGCTCTGCCAAATAGTCCGTTGCCTGGCAGGCATTGACTTCGCGCTACGCAAACGACTACTTGCTCAAAAACCGTCATTTGCAAGCACTACTATGTTGCCCCCACATGAAGAGAGCTTCTGCAGTCGCATTGCATAGTCTAGTAGATGAGTTCCAACGCCATACCAAAATTCTTCGTCACCCGTCGACCAATGGAGCACGATGCTCGAACACCTGCTTTGCATTCGCCTTGACGATGGGACCCTAAAGGCATGGGAAGATTTTGCTGCTACCGTTAATGACCCGAATTTCACCTGTCTGGTCGATTTTCTGCGGCGTAGAATCCGAGTTCTAGAATCGATGTCCGTCAACCAGCAGTCGCACAATTCACCAACGCCAGTAAGCCAAATCCCTTCCAATCGCAGACCGTTTTCCCAAGAGTTGCTTCCCACACTATCGCTGAAGAACAACAGCCCAAATGCTATGCCTGTAGCCAGTATCATTTTCTCGTCAAATACCCTCGATTTGAGAAGATGAACGTTTTAGACCCTATGAAACTGATCGAAATTAATTGCCTGTGCCAAAACTGTTTCCGCCATGATCACTTTGCTCGAAATTGCCAGTCCAAATATTCCTGTCGACACTGCCAGAGAAGACATCATACCATGCTGCACAATGCCAACAACTTCAATGAATCCTCTTTCCAACAGCCTGCACAACGCCCCACCAATCAAGCTATTCATCGAACCAGACCGCCATCGAGCCGAAACAATACTCCATTCTCAACATCTTCTCAAACTAGCAACCCAGCACCGACAACAAACTCAACCGTGCTGCTTTCCACCGTCGTGCTGCTAATCGTCGATTCGAATGGCTCCACTCATCCCGCACGCACTTTGCTAGATAGCGGGTCTCAATCCAACATAATGAGCGAGAGATTTAGTCAGTTACTGAAGCTAAAACGGCGAGCAGTGAATATTCCAGTTCCTGGTGTGGGTGAATCAGCTTCTAATGTGAGTCACAGCGTACACTCCTGAATTAGATCCAGAAGAAATGATTTCGCAATCGATCTAGATTTTTTGGTCCTCCCACGAGTCACAATTGACCTACCAGCCGTAACATTCACGGCCAACAATTGGCGTATTCCACAAGATTTGTTCTTGGCCGATCCCAGCTTCAATAAAACTGGGGCAATTGATTTGCTACTAGGTCCAGAACATTTCTATACCTTCGTCAACCCTGGTACCAGAATTGAGCAAGATCAGCAGCACATGCTAATCGAAAGTGTTTTTGGGTGGATCGTCGTTGGTAGAAACCAAATATCGCCCGTTCCTGAGCTCGTTGCCTATCACGTGTCCGTATCAGATCTCCTCCATGATGCGATTGAGCGCTTCTGTAAAATAGAAGAAATAAAAAACAAGCCAAACTATTTCGTCGAAGAACAGCAATGCGATACACACTTCTTTAAGAATGTTACCCGAACCTTTGAAGGAAGATATATTGTCCGTCTTCCACACCATCCCGGTTTCGATCACATGCTGGGTGATACGAAAGCTGTTTCCATGAGCCATTACCTTTCCCAGGAGAAACGCTTGGACCGTGATCCAAACTTGAAGGAGGAGTACCAAAACTTTCTCGCCGAGTACCTATCATTAGGCCCCGTTCGAATCGTTTCTGCAAACGAACCAGAGCCACCACAGGTTTCCTATAAACCGCACCATCCCATCGTGAAGGAGTCAAGCACCACTACAAAAGTCCGTGTGGTATTTAATGGATCGGTACACTCCACTACAGGATTTTCCCTAAACGACACCCTACAAGTTGGTCCAGTAGTGCAAGATGAATTGCTCACCCTAGCACTTCGTTTCCGCAAGTACCCGGTTGCACTCGTCGCGGACATCGAAAAAATGTACCGCCAGGTACTGGTCGACCCAAGAGACACCCCCCTGCAAAGAATATTTTTTCGTTTTCAACCCGATGCTCCCATCGAAACCTGTGAACCTTGACGTACGGTTTGGCTTCGTCGTCTTTTCTCGCTACTCGCACCCTAAACCAATGGTGTCAAGACGAAGGTGACAACTTTCCGCTCGGAGCACCAGCCCTGGTGAAAAACTTTTACGTTGACGACTTCATAGGTGGTTTCCAATCCGTCGGCGAAGCAATCCACACCAGGACTGAACTGAATGAGCTACTTGTTCCAGTTCCGCAAATGGGCATCCAACGATCCACATATACTAGATGGACTAGATCCGTCCCAAATCGAAGCAAAGCATTTCTGAATCTCGATACAGACAAGGCAATCAAAACCTTGGGTGTAAGATGAGAACCTAAACCCGATAAGCTAAGCTTCGACATCATTACCATCGAGCCTAAAAGTACAACAACAAAGAGGACGATTCTTTCTGGCATATCCAAGCATTTCGACCCTCTCGGCATTACTGCACCAGTCATCATTCGTGCAAAGATGCTTCTGCAAGAGTTGTGGCCGCAACCGTGCGGGTGGGACGACGAAATTCCTGATGCTGGCAACCAGAAATGGACATCCTACTGTTTCGATTTGACAAAGCTACCCTCCTTCGCCGTTGACGGGTACGTCTTCCTGCCAAACTCTACTATCGAGGTCCACACGTTCACTGATGTATCTGAGCAAGCATATGGCACTAGCACCTATGCCAGATCTATTTCCTCCAAAGGTCAGATCCGTGTTCATCTGATAGCTGCAAAATCCAGAGTCGCTCCCCTCAAACGCCTGTCAATTACAAGGCTGGTACTGTCAGCTGCCGTGCTTGCCGCCAGGTTATATACAAACATTCTCGAAGCGTTGGGTTTGGCCATATCTGCATCCTACTTCTGATCTGATTCGTCAGTTACCCTCGAGTGGTTACGTTCTCCTCCCCACGTTTGGAAAACCTTCATCGCCAACCGAGTATCCGAAATCCAAACCACCACTCACGGATCGCTGTGGAACCACGTCGCAGGAACTTAAAATCCAGCTGACCTGATAACGAGAGGAATGAAAGTGAATGAATTTCTGAGCAGTGATTTTTGGCACCAAGATCCATATTGGCTTAGTCTGCATAAGGAAAACTGGCCAACAACAACCAATACGATCAACCATTCTGATGATGTTTTGGAGCGACGAGTCATGGTGGCGGCTGTGCAAAGTCGACCAACCGTAAATGCAATTTCCGAGCGAACTACATCCTACCAGCGACTGCTTCATGTAACGGTCTACTGCCTACGGTTCATCAATGCCTGTCATCAGCGAGAACCATCACATCGGCCAGAAGAAGGGGCTGTACTCACCGTGGAGGCATTGGCCCAATCTCGGATGAAGTTAGTAAAGCTGGCTCAAATCGATTCGATTGCTGAAGAAATCAGGGAATTGGGTAGAGGGAAACCAGTTTCGAAACGGTCAAATTTGCGCCTATTGAGTCCATTTGTCGATTCAGACGGAATTATTCGAGTCGGGAGTAGACTAAATCTCTCAGAGCAGCCTTACCACACAAAGCATCCAATCCTACTTCCAAATTCCCATCCTTTCACACGTTCTGTTGCTACCGATTACCACTCTAAACTGTTGCACGGTGGCGGCCGTGTAACATTAGCGGCAATGCGGCAAGAATATTGGTCAATTCAGGGGCGAAGATTGATGAACAGGACCATGCGCAGTTGTTTCCGATGCACGCGAGCATCTCCAACACCAGCAACTTAACAGACAGGGCAACCGGCGTCGATTACGCTGGCCCCCTATATCTGAATATATACGAACGAGCATGCACAATCAAGGCATACATCTGTGTTTTTGTGTGCTTTGCAACGAAAGCAGTTCATATCGAAGTTATTAGCAGCCTTTCCACCGCTGCTTTCATAGCAGCTTAACGACGGTTCATTTCTCGCCGTTATCGACCGACGCACATGTACTCCGACAACGGCAAGAATTTTAAAGGAGCACGAAACGAACTACGGGAGCCTTACCAACTAAAGATTAGACACGGGAAAAATGCGACACTTTATTTTGGGTGTAACTTTTTATCGCGTTGGTAAAAATTAATGAATTTTGGGTAACACTAGTTTAGAGTGTTATGTTTATGTGTGCAAAATTTTATCGCGATCTGTCAATTAGTTTTCAAGATGCATTCGAAACAAGAAGAGCTACGCCAGCAAATCTTGGGCGCGGTGATCGATAATCCTGGTCAGTCGCACAAATGGATCGGCAAAAGGCTTGGGATCCACCATTCCACCGTGTCCCGCGTTGTGAACATGTTCCAGGAGACGAAAACCATCGAGCGACGCGCTGAAAGCGGCCGAAAACCGAAAACAGAATACCCAGAGAAGGCGCGGAAGATAAGGCAGTACTTTAAGAATAACCCGAACCTTTCCACCCGAGACGTGGCCAAAAAGGTCAATTCGTCGAAGTGGTTCGCCCAGCAGACCATGAAGCGAGCTGAGCTACGTGTTTTTAAGGTCAGAAAGGTGCCAAACCGGACTGACAAGCAAAACACGGTGGCCAAATTGCGTGCGCGGAAGCTGTACCGTGAGTGGCTGGTCAAGCCAGGCTGTCTCGTTATGGACGACGAGACATTTATCAAAGCGTACACCAAACAAATCCCCGGCCTCGAGTTTTTTGTCGGTAAAGGGTGATACGGTCAAAATTTGGTCAAGGGAAAACGCGTGTAAATCGGTGAAATCGTTTATTTAAAAAATCAAATTAAATTTCTTTTTCAAGTTCAATTAGTATAAAATTCCGGAAAAATATTCAGTTAGGCTTCCGCTTTTCCAAATCCGAATTGCCGGGCCTTACGCTTGACCCCTGCCATCAGATTTTGTACAGCCACCTTGTCCACCTTCTTCGCCGCAGAAAGCCAGTTTGCCTTGAACTGCTGCTCGTCCTTAGCAGTTTTTTTGGTCTTCTTTAGGTTCCGCTTGACAATAGCCCAGTATTTCTCAATTGGGCGGAGCTCTGGCGTGTTGGGAGGGTTCTTGTCCTTGGGAACCACCTGCACGTTGTTGGCGGCGTACCACTCCATGGCCTTTTTACCGTAATGGCAAGATGCCAAATCCGGCCAAAACAGTACGGAACAACCGTGTTTCTTCAGTAAAGGCAGCAGACGTTTATTCAAACACTCTTTCACGTAAATTTCTTGGTTGACAGTCCCGGAAGCTATGAAAATGCTGCTTTTCAAGGCACAGGTACAGATGGCTTGCCAAACCAGATATTTCTTTGCGAACTTTGACAGTTTCGTGTGCTTGAAAATATCTGCTACCTTTCCCCTTCCTTTTGCCGTATAAAACTCCTGTCCCGGAAGCTGCTTGTAGTCGGCATTGACGTAGGTTTCGTCGTCCATTACCACGCAGTCAAACTTCGTCAGCATCGTCGTGTACAGCCTCCGGGATCGCGCTTTGGCCGTCGTATTTTGTTTATCATCGCGATTTGGAGTCACTACCTTCTTGTAAGTCGATAGTCCGGCTCGTTTTTTGGCTCGATGCACGGTTGTAGACGATACACCCAGCTTATTTGCGGCATCTCGGAGAGATAGGTTAGGGTTTCGCTTGAAACTACCGGCAACTCTCTTTGTCGTCTCAGCGGCTTCCGGTTTTCGATTTCCCCCCGATCCAGACTTCCTGGCTGTCGACAAACGTTCCCCAAACACTTTAATTACATTTGTAACGGTTGATTTGGCAACTTTTAGCGATTATGCCAACTTTGCGTGCGAGTAGCTCGGATTTTCGCGATGCGCGAGCAAAATTTTGATACGCTGCTCTTCTTGCTTGGACGGCATTTTGACAACTGAAGAGTGAATTCCAAAATCAAAATAGAAGCAACATTCTACACACACACACCTTCAAAATGAGGGGTGTTCAGGTTTTTTAAATGCAAAATTGAAAGAAATACGTCAAGTTGATATTGACCAAATTTTGACCGTATCGCCCTTTACGTCCCGCATGGAGGTGCCGGAAAAGTTCCGGAAGAGAAAGATGGACAAATTCGCGAAGAAGTACCTGTTGTGGCAGGCGATCTGCGAGTGCGGACGGTACAGCAAGCCGTTCGTTACAACCGGCACCATAAACGTGCAGATATATCGAGAGGAATGCTTGCAGAAGTGCTTGCTGCCCTTCCTCCGCTCTCACCGTGGTCCCACGCTGTTCTGGCCGGATCTCGCTTCGTGCCATTACGCCAAGCCTGTAATGGATTGGTACGAAGCGAAGGGCGTTAATGTGGTCCCGAAGGAGGCGAACCCGCCAAATACACCAGAACTTCGTCCGATCGAAAAGTTTTGGGCGATAATGAAGAAAAAGCGGAAAAAGATTCAAAACCGATGAAGCTTTGAAGAAAAACTGGGAGAAATTGTGTAAGGAAGATGGACAAAGCCTCGCCCAAGATCTCATGAGCAGTGATAAGAGAAATGTACGAGCATTCAGCTTGTGGGAGGAAATTCAATAAATAATTTATGCCAAAAAATAGTCAATATATAGTTATTTAATCCCTGAAAATTTGAGAAGTATCCGATTTAAAATGAATTTTTGGTGATCATTTTTGTGTGTCTCATTTTTTCCGAGTCCAGTCTTTAAGATCTTTCAAAGTCAGCCATACAAAGAAAGCCTTTTTACGGGGTGGATAAATACGCAGTTGTTCTAGTCTTAAACCAAGCTACTTCGCGTCCTTTGAATCCATTTGAGTGGAGTGCTTTCCTGAATTGAGATGTTAAGGCAACATTAGTCAAAGTGAAATAAAAATAAAATAAAATAAGAAATAATTATTGCTCATCTTAACTGGATGTAAGCTTCGGACGACTGTTATTTTTAATTAGTTATTCTCTAAAAATGAATGTGATTTTTTTAGAATTTGAATTTATCGAGTGCAAGATCAATTTATGATCCAATTAAAAATTTGTTGTAAATTTTGTAAATTATAAATTCGGGTAAGCTTAATTAGTAAACGTAAGAGCAATTGAATTAAGATTTGTACGTTAATAGGCCCTCTGTGCCCGGTCAATGCGGGCGGATAGTACCAGCTAGTAACGGCTAGTAACGGCTAGTATCGCAAGGTATCGTCGATTCTGAAGCAGGCCGTTAGCAAAGACAAGCTCATCTATCGCTGGCTGATGGTGATACAGCTTTTAGATCATCAGGTCTGGTTTAAGTCACGTTACCTTGGTAGTGCAACATCTACTATTGTGTAGGATGGCTTTCTTGCTACACTGTGCGGTATGAGCTAAACTCAGCACTCCACAACTCCAAGGGACACCTTTACCCTTCATTGTTCAACCAAGTTCGTGCTAAGGCTGGTGCATTCGAAAAACATCCAACAAAGGAGTGTATACCCCTAAAAAAAACAATAAGGTTTTGTAAAACCTAATAAAACGTGACGCCACAGAAGGATACTATTATGCTTTCCCTGAATAAATTCCTAGTTGTTTCGTTTTAATAAAATAGTTAGATTCGGTAAATTTAAGATTAATAGTTTCGTGGTTCGTAAATTCGTTAAAAATAAATATTATTTCTAGATCAGATTCTCCGCTTTATTATGTGCGTCACTTGGTTTGTATATATTATTAAGTTTGTATTGGGTTTCTTTCAACTTACATGTTTCCCCTTACGTTAGTTTTGAACTTTTTTATTCGTATAGTTAATTTATTTTATATCTTTATTCTACAATTTGATTAATTAGTTTTTCACGTTTCGTGCCCGGTAGGTTAAGACAGATTTAACGGTCCTTTTTATTTAAGAAGGTGGAGCTTAAGCCGTTAACTGAGCGTAGTAAAGAGAACGTTACAAGTCTGTAATTCTTGTCCGCATACCGCATACCGCATTCCTTGGCCATAATAGGTATTGTTCTACATACACCTTAGCGTTGCGAACAATACGCATTAGCAGTGTCAAGAGTCCTTAACGTAAATATACTTGAACTTAAAATCATACAAAAGTTCAAATATTTAATCGGTTTTCTCTCATTCATTTCTCTTTACAGATCTCACTACGAATCTTCCTCGTGGACAAAGATCTGTCCAATTTGGAAAACTATATCGTATCATCATTTTATTGGCATCAATTCAGCAAAACCCGAGGCCAGGGTTACAGGGCCACCAAATTTACCATAAAGAGTTAGTGTTGAAGATATTTGAAGGCCTAGTATCACAATACCGCCTGCAATTGCTTTTTTTTTTAACTTTTATTTGACACCCTAGCCTTGCCGCAACACTAGTCAATACCTAAACCTGTCTCGATGATATTACGAAACAGTAATCGAAATATAGCTTTCTCCCAATGTCAATTCTAGGAATCGAACATAAAACCGAAAACATTATGAATACAAAAAAAACAACATCTAGCCTCGAGCTCAGCACTAACAAGATCCATCAAACGCCTCCAGCAGTTAATCGAGCATCGAACGAGCAGATACAGACAAAGAAAACATAAATGTTCGGTAATCCTCATTTGTTGTTACAAATACATGAGTTGCTCTAACAGCACACCCGCGCTGATTACATCAATTTCGCAACGTTGCCTTTCATACGCACATGTTACGATTACGTTCTTCTGAATTATGGCACCGTGTCATTTTGCCTGACAAAGTGTGCCATAATGAAAGTGAAATCATGTAACACAAAACCAGGACGGCGGCGTTCCCAAGAGCCCTCAGTCTAACTAAACACAATCTAATGCCTGTAGGTGCCTACTTCTATGCCATGTCGTAAAACACCGCTCCATGCCCGGTTTTGATGCATTTCAACGCACATCCTGCTGGGTGGTCTCTTAAGAAGATAATAAACATGTCATTACTTATTTCTCATATACATATTGCCAATCTACTTCCTCCCTGGAATGTTTCCTGATTTTGTTTACCCTGAGGAAACATAAGCCTTATTTATGATACACTTGAAGTATGCCCCTGACAACCACAACGGGTGGAACCAGCAGGAAAAACTTTCACAAAACAGGAAATTCAGCTTTCCTGGAGGTGAAAGGAGAATGATTTTTTTTTTATTATTAATGGTGTACAGAAAACGCCCTGTCATGAATTCAGATTGCTTCCCAAATTCGTCTTGAAAATACGCTCGGATTTGATTGAAATTTAATCAGATTGGACTCGTATCCAGCGGCTGTCCTGAAAATTCGACCAATTTTTCATCGCGTATGCAATTTGAAGGGTCTCAGAGGTATGATAGTGAAGATATCTGTAACCAATTGAAGTTTTGTTTATTTTTTTCCTTCAATTTAAGCTATTTCACTACCTGCCACGTGCGAACTCCCACGATAAGTGATGTTAAGGATGCTATCAAACAGATTAAGATGGGAAAGATGGCATCGGACCGGAACTTATAAAAATGGGCCCGGATAAGTTGGCGCCTTGTCTGCATCGACTGATAGTCAGGATGTGAAACACAAAACAGCCACCGGAGGAGTGCAAAGAAGGAATAATATGCCCAATACACAAAAAAGGTAACAAGTTAGAATGTGAGAACTATCGAGCGATAACTATTCTCAACGCGGCCTACAAAGTGCTGTCCCAGAATAACTTCCGTCGTCTATCCCCGCTAGCAAGCAAATTTGTGGGAAATTACCAAATCTTTTCGTTGCGTTCTCCAAAAGTGCGCGAATATCAAGTCCCTATACACCACCTATTCATCGACTTCAAGGCCGCATACGATACTATTGATCGTGAAGAGCTATGGAAGATTATGGACGAGAACGTTTTTCCCGGGAAAACTGACTAGAATGATCAAGGCTACGATGGATGTTGCACAGTGTTCAACTGCTTCGTTAACGACGTGGACATTGACGGCAGAACGTTCCAAGTGGTAACTGATCAGTACACCAAACTGAAACGTGAAGCGGAAAAGGTTGAATTGAAGGTGAATGCGTCGAAGACTAAGTATCTGTTGGCTGGAGGAACCGGGCGTGATAGAGCCCCCTTTGGCAGAACTGTGATAATCGACGGAGATGAGCTCGAGGTGGTGGATGAGTTTGTGTACATCGGATCATTGGTTACGTCAGATAACAACTGCAGCAGAAATTCGGAAATGCATTATTACTGGAAGTCGTGCCTACTATAGACTCCACAAGACCTTGACACCCCCGTACAAAGTGTACCATGTACAAAACGCTGATAAGAGCGGTAGTTCTCTACGGGCATGAGACGTGGACAATGCTCAAGGAGGACCTGTAAGCACTTGTTATATTCGAACGACGCGAGCTTGGGACTATCTGTGTAATGTGTGAAAACGGCGTATGGAAGAGAATGATGTACCACACCCTGGCGCAGCTCTATGGCAAACAAAGTATTCAGAAAGTCGCTAAAGCTGGAAGATACAATGGGCGGGATATGTTGTAAGAATGTCGGAACCCGCAAAAATGGTTTTTGCCTCGAATCCGGCCGGTACAAGACGCAGAGAAGCGCAATGAGCTAGGTGGTTAAACCAAGTGGAACAAGACCTTGGAAGTGTGGGACATTTGAGGAACTGGAGACAAGCAGCCCTCAACCGAGTTTTATCAAGAAATATCGTGCCGCGGGTGCGATCCTAATAGGACGTTGGCTCAGCATAAGTAAGCTCCGTCTACCTAAACAGAAATGTAACGTAGCAGTTGAGCTTATTGCTGTTTAGGAAATTTTAACGGCACGCAAAAATATTGATGAAGGTGAAAGGCCCGGATCCGATGATATACCACCATTATTCTTGAAAAGTTGCTATTCACTTTTAAAACCAATTTTTCGCCATTTTAATCAGGCGATTTTACATTGGATTGTTGAAAAATCATTTTTAATTCTTATATTCATATGCGATAAACGATCGGTTATTGAACATAATCGAGGAATTGCAATTATCTCATGTATCCCTAAAAGTATTGCGAAAAAAATGGAAAAAAATGTTCATTTAGGAACAAAATCGCAGTTTAATTCATTCACGTGGGGTTTTCTGTATGTTAGATCGTTTCCGGTACGTTTTTTTAGTTTTTTTTCACTTCCTTTTCCGTCCTCTCCTTTAGTCTCATGGCCCAATTGTACAAGAATATTTGGAACGAAATAAAAATCGTCATTTGTCATATAAAAACTGATAGGATGTTGTCCCGAAACATTTGCTTTTTATATTTCACCCACGTTTTTTTCTAGTTACATAACTTTATTTTTTACTCGAATATGACTCTAACAGGCCCCTTGGGAAATTCTTATGATGCACTGCATAACATGCTTTTAACATGATAATGGTTTATTTAGGTATATTATAGCATCACAATAACAAAAAGATTATAATCAAGTTATTTAAAATTGAAAACAATAGTAGCAATGCATGTTCATCACAAGTCAATTCAACTAACAGATGTGAACACAGAATAAATTTGAAAGTAATGACTTCTTAGGAGTATGGTGAGTTTGTATATAAATGTTCACTGTACATTTTCTGTATCGATTGAATAGCGGACACAGTTCATTTGCCAAAAATCTACTTAAGAAACGATCTGTAATTGGTCTAACCACATGAAAAATCACCATCAGCAGTTGATTCAGTGAGGCAGTCCGTCATTTTTTCACGTCATTTTTCCTAAAATGTCTTAAGCCATTTCACTGAGAAGTAGCTCTAATATGGTTATTATGATGTAATAATAATAAAATAATTTGTAATGAACCATAACAAGCTTGTTATTAGACTGGTCGCAAGATGTATTTTGAACAGCCAAAACTATGGACTAAATTACAGTGTCGATTGAAAATATGATTATAATTATCACTAAAAATTTCGAAAGCTGCGTTTGTTGTTGTTTAAGATGCATATATTGAAACATTTTTCATGAGTCAGAAAATTACTCGATAATAATAATATCTTTTCATGTTTTCGAAATACTTCTAAACGACAGCGTAGACCTTATGTCTGAAACGCCATGATGATTTTTTGATAATTCTAACAGAATAAGTCGCATACCACTCCTGCACAGTTTTAAAGTTTTGGTATGAAGCAACCAACGGCTTATGATCGCGCTGTCGTGCTCGGCACTCGCGAAGGCACTCAGTTTTGTAAATCTATCCGTTTATGGTACCGTGGCCTTGATTTGTTCAGTCCGTTTGCTACAAGTACTATGGCCTATCAAATCAGGTACTTCGAAGTGACATTTGACAGTTTCATCCGTTTGTAACGGTGTTCCATGGCAAAAATGTTCCTACCGGTGAAATATTCCTGTCCCGGCAATTGCTTAAAATTCACTGGTATTTTGCTACCAGCTTCGAGTGGGCTCTCCGAGCACGCGTTTTGGCAACACTCTAGTAGCGTACGCCCGGTTTTGGAGGTTCTGCACCGTGTACGTTTTCAAGCCGGATCGTTTCTTGGCCCTCTAGGCGAAAATTTGCGAAACATCAAGTTATTAGGCCAAGTACCGCGTTTAAATATTCAGATTCCGCTTGAAATGATCACTTAGGGCTCTCTCTTTTTTTCGCGTTGGTCTTGGTTTTCATTCAGCTTTTGACTTGTGGTCCACCGTCATCCGTTCTAATAGATGAATATGTTTTGTATGAGTAAATCATCTATTGATCTTTTAGATTTAGCTCTCCTGCACCTATAAATGTTAACGTAATAAGTCGTTTGTTATTATTTTTGTTGTTGTTGAGGCTGATTCGTTACGCCAGGAAGACGATCTGGACCCTACATATTGAACCCATTAGCACATGTGCCGGGACCAGCGACTTATTGATCAGAGATATTTCGTCTCAGAAAACGGCGCCGCCTGGAATTGACACCAGAACGACTGGGGTTGGAGGCAATCACGGTTACCATTACATCACCGGCACCGTCTTATATGTTCTCAATTAAACCTCGAAAAATTTTCACTTTGTAGATCCGGTGAAACTCAAAAAAAAACTCCTACACTACTGGGAGGCCCATTATACTGGGTTGGTAAACTTGGGTGACAGTATTTTTATGGATAACATAACCTGCAGGAACATGCTAAATGTGTACAACAACCACAACAGTCGTTAAAATTGATTATTAGATGTCATATATGAGAAACTTGATGAAACTACACAAAAAAGAAAAACTGAATTCTAATTGTGATGTAAATATCAGAGCATGTATAATTGTATTTCATTCCACACGAAGCAGCACCTTGCATGAAATAGTTGTAACAAAGACGAGCTTTTGTTAACAACATTATTCGCTGTGTATGGAATGTCCCAGAGCTTTACACGATTTATAATGTTAATTTGTAAGTTTTGTGACGCTCCATTTATGTGCATGATATTGAACAGGAATGCACACTACTTTTTCGAGCTGTGGAACGTAAAACATAAATCAAATGACGTTTAACCCGGTGTCTCTACAAGCATTTTGACGTAGACTACGTCTTACGGGAAGGGTAGGGTGTCAATTGAAAATCTAAAAATCAGCGACCGTCACGAAATATCGTTACAAATTAAACGCTAATAACTTAATAAATGCTCAATAGATTTTCAAGATGTTTACATCAATCGATTGGAAATTTTCCCGCGTATCACTTCAACTATTAAACATTATCCGTTAACAATTTCAAGCTATTGAAAATAACCAAAATATGAGGTGATGTCTAATAATGCCGATTTTTCAGAGTAAATTTACTAAATGCACTCAATTTTACTATCACAGATTTCAAATGTAAGCAAGGGAGGTTTCATATGCAGCAGTGAACGATATAAAACGGGTACACCTTCGCAAATTTTCTCATTCGTGTTGCAGTACTGGAGCTGTGCGGAGCATCGAGCCAGTATGGATTGGCAGCTGGCGCCGGGCGATAGCATGTACCCTGGAGGGTGCACTAGCTTCATTCAGCGGAGCGGCAAGACGCCAATTTGGATTTGGCAGCTGGTGGTGGCTAGCACCATAGAAAGTGCACTGTAGCTGATTGCGCTGCAGTCTGTTGTTACAAGCCGTTGGCTAGGCAACCGTTGCTAGGCAGCCATACATTATGCTGTGGTGTGCTAGGCAGTCGGTTGCTTGGGCAAATAATGTCTTTGTAGCCAGCCGGTGGGTGCTACTACTAGGGGCGAAATAAGGGGCTTATGTGTGTGTGATATTTGGTAGACATTTTTTGATAAGGCGCAGAGAGGGTTTTAATTCAAATGCGGACCACTTCAAATCCGCCCTTTTCAGGACGACCAATTTAATTTTGAGAGAGTTTGTTTGATTTGAATGTTTGATTCTTACCGATTGGCTGACAGCGGTGGCTAAAACAATACTAGTTTTCTCTTTGTTGCATACCTTGAGCATTTTGTACAATTTACAAATGGCTACCGTCACGAAAAATTTAAACACCGGACGCTAAGAATTCGATTGTTTCTTGATTGATTTATTTTTTAGACTGCTCTAATCAAGAAATTTATACGACTGCCATTCTATTTACTCAGGTTTATAAAGTTTTACGAAAAAACAGATTAATATATTTCGCATACATATTCATCAATCGGTGCATGAAAATTTTAAAGAATGTTGCGTTCTGGCATGTTTCAAGAAATTCGCTATCACGGACAATGTTTTGATTCTCGAACATGCACATTTCAATGAGTACTGTTATGAATATTTATTCTGTTGTGTTAACGATTCGCGTTGGATAGCGTTTTACTTCTAGGAAGAAATAAGTTTTGAGAAACTGTGAAAGGGTGAATGAGTGCAATGCCTATTCGTTTTGATGCCAACCGTTTGCGCAAATTTCGGAAGCGCGTTAAGATCGAACATTCGAAAAATCCTCCGAATTGACCATGTACCGATGCCGAGCGAACTCGAGGTTATCGGGCTAAACTGGAAGCAACCAGAGGTAATGCGTTGCTAACTACTGGTCGGAAAGCTAGAGAAGGGCCTTAAACTCGAGGTGGGAAATAAAATCAAATGGTCAATCAACTTGACAAAGTGCAAATACTTTTCAAATGCTTTTCAAAGAATGTACAATAGATTTATGCTAACATACTTTCTATCTAATGCTGGTCTAACGATCTTTGAGGACAAACATCAACGCTATTTTGATCAGACTAGGCCTTAAGGCAAGGGCAGAGGTCAAATCAACATTTAAAAATAACTGAAACAGTGTGAACTCTCAAAGCTTTATCATTTATCGATAGATTTTCGAGACTACGCGATATGGATAATGGTCTCCAGCTGGTCGATCATATCAACACAAACACTACAGGCAGCACAATTGTTGCCCTTTCATCATACAAACCAACATTCAACATTGAAACCAAACTTCCCTTTCCACGGCTGCCAAATAATTTCTAAGAAGTGAATCATAGCATTTTTTAACATTATTTCTCACTTATTTATGCTCACACAACGTCCCATTAGAATAGTACACTACGAAACTAATCAAACGAGTTAACGTAGTCTACGTCAACTGGTCGTGTGTTAAACACAACCCCACTGATTTTTTGTCTTAACAGATCTATCTTAACATATGGCAAACAACCTGGCATTTTTTCGATGCTGCACAGATAAAATTAAACCTTGAATTTTCTGCGTTATCTAATGCATATATGGGGAAGGCTAGATTTGGCAGAAAATAATGTAATATTTCATGAAAATCTAAGCCAGATAATGCCTTAATCTAGCCTGCTGTATGAAAGATTGCAAACCATTTTTTTTTGTTTATGCCTCTTTTGGCTTGGAATTAAGCGAGGGCAATTTTACGCACCTGTTTAAATTCATTATTCTTTTCTGTGTGGGCTTAGCTCAAAGAGATTTGCTAAGACATGTTTATTAAATTAAATCAATTGCAGTACATGATCCGGAAATTTTCAGAGTAAAGAGCAATGATGGAGTTTCTGAAATTTTTTTTGAAGGATTAACAATTTTTATAGCATTACTTTAGATCTCGTCAAGTTTATTTAAAAAAATTTGTGCTCAGAAGTCTAACATTTCTGTCAAAAAATATGTTTGAACAGATTCGTCTTAACAACTGACATATGTGTCTCCACATGCTATATTCTCGGAGAGTAACACAAAATTTAAGATAGAAAAGGGTAGTGGAGCCATCGGGTAAAGGAAACCCTTCCATAAACTGATTATTTTTATTTTTTTATTTTAATAGGCACTTAAATTTCCTCCGTTTGATTTCAAGCCACAGCAAGCGTAAACAACTTAATTGTTTGCAATCTTTCATACACCATACAACATTGTTTGCAATTTTCTATACAACAAACTAAATATAGTTTTCCCTTTATGTGCATTATATAACGCAGAGAAATTAATGTTTCCTTCAAACTGTGTATCTTAAAAATGACAATGTCAAAGTCCAAGCAAAAAAATTCAGAAATTGTATGGACCTCCTCATACAACTAAATTTGGTAAGATCTTTGCTTTCAGTAAATTTACTCAACGGTGAGTAACTCACCACAAAGCATGTGTTGAGTAAAACCAACTCCGCGGTGGGTGAAATTTTTTTTCGAAAGCACTTGTTTCCATGACGACGCCATTTGGTTTTTTGACTTCGTTCGATGAAGTTAAACGCAACCTCGTGGTCGCAGGGTTTACAAGTTTTTTCTGAGAACTTTCAACAGTCATGCACAGTAAATGTAAATTTGTTACAGAACCGACTGTGCGCTACAAAGAATTCTTGCAAAATTTGTTGAATTGTTGAATGAATTGTTCATATCTGAAGAAGAATGTTTGCTTTATTTGGTCTGGTTCCTGTAGATATTTTTTACCACTTGGTAAGTTAATTTTACCCACCGCTGCACAATGATTCCAAGGCGGAAAAAGTCGAAAAATCAACTTCCTCATTTTACAATAAATAAATATATTTTCTAATTTTGCACAATATTTGAAATTTCATTTTTCCAAAATTTTATGAAGATTCCTGGCGTCCTGGCTCCTTGGAAAGATGAACTGCCACTTTGCATTTTCAAAGTAATACATTTCAGTTATTGTTGTCATTTCATACGTTAAACTTATTATACCATGTTTGCTGCGTCGTACAAAGCATGCGGATGAAGTTTTGTTATTGTTTATTTGATAAGTTGATAATTAAAACCCAAAAAATACAATCTTGACAAGCTGAGTCGAATGTTATATATCACTCGGTACTCAAGGTCTCGGACCAAAAGTCGATTTTCCAAGCGATCTTTTTTTTAATAATCATTTATTTGTACAGGCTCAATCTAATCAACTTTACAGAGCCAAATTTTCATATTTTTATACATCATTTATCTTCAAACTAAAGTTAGGAGGATAGAGTCCATTACTCGCGGCCGTCTCGAGGTTAATAGGAATTACAAATTACGGATGGGAAAGAGGGTGGGAATTTCCAAGCGATCTGTATACCCTTCTTTTGTAAAAGGGTAAAAAGAATGAACACACCTATAGGAATAAATCATTGCAATCATTATAATGACTTAACGTTACATCGTCTGAATTTCCTCAATTGAAATAAATATGAAAATTGTAGTCGACATTTCTTTACTTATTTCAAAGATTTTTTTATATTAATACTCATTCTTAAAACAACAACTCATTATTTTTCATAAACTTTCATCATAAAAAATTGAAAATCGGTTCAAGGGATCAAAAGTTCTAATTCTTTGAGAAATATATATTTTCTAAAATTCCGGTTTTTAAACCACCCTATTCAAAATGGATCACCCTAATGACAAAATGAAAAATTCGAGTCACATATTTTTTGAAAAGGAACAAACCTACCTAGTATTTCAGAATTCTAAGATCCACTTCTTTTTTTTTTTTTTGGTTTCGAATTGCTGAATTATCAAATTATACGAATATTCCGGAACTTCCGGAAGACCATGACACGGCCACTTAGAGCCGTACATTTTTCTCCACATCGCTTTGCTTCTAACATTTTACGTACAAATGGTTTTGTAAAGAATCTTATTGCTTTAGGACGAGACTAATGAATTCACCATTTTATCGGATATTCCGGATACTCCAGAAGGCCATAAAGTGGCCATATCTCGAAACTGTGGCCTAATTCGACAATATAGATAACATATTTGAAATCAGCGGCAAAAACTTAGCTATGTAAATTCCATTTTTAGACTTTTTTCCGCCTTTTGTATGAAATGGAATCACTGTGCGCTGGTTTTTTTGGATTGCTTAAATTTTCTACTTGATAGTTTACCCCCGTTTACTTAAAATTAAGTAATAAGTAATAAGTCATAAGAAGCTAATTTAAGGTAGCTTTTCAGTTCCTAGTATGTCGGTTTCCCCCTTAATTCTAATTCCGTTTGTCTATGCTCCGCTTGTCCTTTCCAAATGATAACACATTCCATATATGTCGATCTAAGAAAGCTTCTTCCAACTAGTTGTCAATGCACATTTTAATGTTTTCTAACGAAACATGGGCAGAGAGCACATTCCGCAATCAGCGTCATTATTGTTATATATTTTGAACAAGCAATCAGCTGACCTTCTGAAATACAGTTCAGGCATCTTCCAGGAAACAATTAGTGTTGGTTTGATCCCACCCGTAGTCGTCAGTTCTTGAGAGTAGTGATCAATGTATTGTAGTTTCCATAACGACCAAGTTGAACACCCGCAAAAGTAAACTGGCATTTTATTTTACTGTTTTCTATGGGCGATGAAACATTTCTGCTGCCACCAATCGATGGTTAAAAAAATTGTGATATAGATCGGCATCTCATCCATTTGATAGGTCTCCTGCTCGAATGGAATGTTTTTTTTGGAAGGCTTTGTCAAAAATTGTTCAAAAATTAAAATTTCGATCGATGTTGCCTCTTTTCTAATAAAGGCGAGATTATTTAGAAATGGGGCACTTTATTTTAGAGATAGTGGCGCTTCAAGTGGTCTGATATGCAAGTTTTTTCACAGTGTTTTGTTGTTTGTAAACAGTTCTGTTCGGTCTATTAGTTTCATAGTTTAAAATTTAATTTATTATCGTGGTTTCAAGATGTTCATCATGCAGGAAGAAAAAATAAAAATAATTTTGCACAGTTACCCGAGTGCCTCAACAATTGAATTTTAGTCTTTTAAGGCAATAAACAAGACTGTGACGAAGGAGCTGTAGACCATCTTTCCGGCGACGTATGAAAAGTGCATGGATTACTGGGTCCAGCGTTGGCACATGTGTTTCGCCTCAAATGAGTGTTATTTTCGTTATTTTGAAGGAGGCAAAATAAATTTGCAAGAAAATTGTGAAATTTTATCTACAAATTCCGGGTAGATTTTGATCATAGCGTAACTACAATGCAGAGTACTGCTTGTTCCACAAGTAAATGCAAATTTACTTCTATGGCGTAAGTTTGTTATCAAGCTTTGACAATACTAAATTTTGTCATCTCAAAAATGTTCTTTTATCGTGTTCTAGGTTTGGGTCGACAAAGAACACATTTTTTTCTACATCTTCATTAAGGTAACTTTCAGCCACATGGCCTGCTCCGTTAGCAATAAAAAGATTAGACTGTATGATCAATTATAGAATAATAAGCACACACTTATCCCTAAAGTATCAATATTGGCTACGCTAGCCTGGAAAAGTATTATTGCTGTAATGTGTAATCACCAATCCGTATCCAATGTTCAAACAAGAACACAACTTTTCCATTCTCAAATAACACTTATTCAGGCAGAGTATGAATGTCCGTTTACATCACTGCCCAACAGTAGCGGTAGCAAAGAAACAATTACGGTGCCATTTTTAGGGTATCCTTCTGTTTGCCTCCTGGAGTTAGGCGAACGCTTAACACACGTATTGTTAGTTCAAGCTCGTCATCCGGTCGGCTCGTGAAGCCTTGCCGTGAACAAAAACCTGCCGCAGCCGCCCCATTGCGGGAATACATAAACAACCATAAATTTACAAACCAAACCATGAGAACGGCAGTGCACAGTGGTTTGAATGCTCAAAATCATGAGTTTGATATCATTTTAGCCATGAAGTTTTTAAAAGAGTATTTGCAAATTCAGAGATGCAAGAATGGTGCAACAAATACCTAAATGAGGAGTCACTGGAAATTGAACTTTCTAGTTTTATAACCATTACAATCATCTGCAATGTTATTTATAATTTTCATCATAAAGCCATGAATAGCAGAAATTTTAATATACGGTTAAAATCATTGAAACATTTAATTTTATTTTTATTCCTCGATGTAAATTTTAACTATTCCCACTCATAAGGATGGATTTACACATATAAATGAGTAGACTAGACGATTTACTAAATATGGGTACAATTTTTGAAGGATGAATAATATTATAAAAGACATTTACACCGTCTTCAACTCGAGGTTGTACAGACTGAACATTAAACATAGAGAGAATTACAACGGACACCTTAACCTAACACCCAGTGGACCAGATAGGACATTTTAGTTTTGCGAATAGTTCCACAGGCTGGCGCGGGAATCGAACCCTCACTTCATGGCAATCGCTTGAATGACGGGAAACGCCGCTAACCGCTTGACCACGAAGCCCATAATATAAATAAAAAAGGGACCATCAATGGGTAAATGATTCTTATTGTGAAGATTAAAAATTTCCTTGCGATGATGCAAAACATGACTTTATCTATCAATAATTTATCTATTTTATTTAACATCTTTTTTGTATCATCATCCAAGTCATGAATATTAGCCTCTGAAATCTATACATTTTAAATTATGTTATCATGGTTGCAAATCATTGTCATAGTTGAATTATGAAGGACTGATTTGAGTTAAGCGGCATATTTCACAAATAAGCTATGCGATTCAAATATATATTCGGTCATGGTTGAGGTGCCTACCACCAGAGGAAAAACTGAGGTCATAGTGGCTTCAGCCTATTTTCCGGGTGATGCTCCTGAGGTGCCTCCTCCTGAGATCGATTCATTTGTCAAGTACTGTAGAGCAAATAATAAGTCATTCATCATTGGCTGTGACGCCAACGCACATCATTCCGTATGGGGTAGTATGGATATCAACAGTCGAGGGGAGTGCTTATTGGAATATCTCTCATCAAATAATATAGACATATGCAATAAGGGAAACGTACCTACCTTTTTAAATACTATTAGACAAGAAGTCTTAGATCTAACATTGTGCAATAGTGCAATTTATGAAAGAATTGCAAATTGGGAAGTTTCTGAAGAAACGTCATTGTCAGATCATAGACACATTATGTTTGAATGGAGTGAGGGGAATTGGTCAACTACTACGTTTAGAAATCCTAGGAAAACTAACTGGGATCAATATGTACAGTGTTTGAATTCGGAGTTATTTACAGAAGGTGGAAAGATCGATTCTGTTCAGAAATAGGAATCGTTTTCCCAAGAGGTAAATGATAAGATCTTAAATTCTTTCACCACTAGTTGTCCTATCAAAAAATCGTCCTCTAACAGGGATGTTCCATGGTGGAACTCTACATTGGAACGTCTGCGTAAAACGTCTCGTAGATTGTTTAATAAAGCGAAAAGAACCTCAGATTGGACCCCCTATAGGAGTGCACTTACTGAGTACAATAGAGAAATAAGAAAATCCAAACGAAGATCCTGGGTTCTAACGTGTGAAAACATAACCAATAGTCCGGAAGTCGCAAGACTTCAGAGGGCTCTTGCAAAGGATCACACGATTGAACTTGGGCATCTGAAAAATGAGGATGGAGTTTTTACAAAAACTCCTAGTGAAACGTTAAAGTTGATTATGGAAACACATTTTCCTGGATCAGTTTTGTGTGTAGATCCAATCAGAGATGGATCACTTGAAGATGGAAGAAGTTCTACAAGGGCATCTCAAATGTCTGTTAGAACAAAAATCGCCGCAAATGACTTGGCTGATAAAATCTTTAAGAAAGCCAGGGTAGAAAATGCGTTGAGATCTTTTCAGCCTTACAAATCTGCAGGAATGGACGGGATATTTCCAGCATTACTTCAAAACGGCGAAGCAGTGTTGATCTCGCCATTAATTGAGATTTTTAAGGCAAGTTTAAGACTCAACCATATTCCAACTTCATGGACACAAGTAAAAGTTATCTTCATACCTAAAGTAGGAAAGCGAGACAAGGCGCATCCTAAATCATACAGACCCATTAGTCTTTCATCAGTCCTATTAAAGACTATGGAAAAAGTGTTGAATGATTATATCAATTCAAATCACATGAACAAGCATCCACTATCTGAGTTCCAGTTTGCTTACCAGTCTGGTAAGTCAACAGTTACGGCACTGCATAGTGTGGTTTCAAAGGTAGAAAAAGCTCTATCGGTAAAAGAAATAGCACTTTGTTCTTTCTTAGATATTGAAGGAGCTTTCGACAACGCTTCCTATTCGTCTATGGCTCGTGCCATGAAGAAAAGGAATTTTGACATGAACATAATTAACTGGGTTCATACCATGCTAGCAAAAAGAGAAATCACTTCAGAGCTGGGAAGTACGTCTATTACAGTACGGGTAACAAAAGGTTGTCCCCAAGGAGGAGTCCTCTCACCACTAATGTGGTCCTTAGTTGTAGACGATCTTCTAAGAAGCTTAGAGGAAAAAGGTTTCGAGGTTGTAGGTTTTGCAGACGATATAGTCATTATAGTGAGGGGAAAATTTGACAACATCATTTCAGAAAGAATGCAATGGGCCCTAAAATTGACCCAGTCTTGGTGTATCAAGGAGGGCCTTAGCATAAATCCATCAAAAGTAGTAATTGTACCTTTCACTAGGAAAAGGAAGTTTAGTCTAAAAGCGTTTCAGCTAGGAGGATTAAAGATTCATCTTAGTGAACAGGTTAAATACTTAGGAGTGATACTGGATGCCAAACTGAACTGGAATGCTCATCTTGAGTGTGTGATCGGTAAGGCAACCAGTGCTTTCTGGATATGCTCAAAAACATTTGGCAGAAAATGGGGTCTAAGACCAAAAATGATAATGTGGATTTATACATCCATAATACGTCCAAAAGTAACGTATGCTTCTCTTGTGTGGTGGCCAAAAACAAAAGAGGCTACTGCACAGAAAAAGCTTACAAAACTTCAACGGCTAGTATCCATTGCTATAACGGGAGCGATGCGCAGCACTCCATCAAATGCGTTGAATGCAATTCTAAATCTGCTGCCTTTGCACGAATACGTGCAACTAGAAGCGGAAAAGAGTATGCTTAGACTTAAACGGCTGAAAACTTTCCTGTCTGGTGACTTAGTCGGTCACCTGAGCATTTCACAAAGCTTTCAAAATGGGCCAGTGATGTATATGAATGGAGACTGGATGAAACCTGTGGAAAACCATGACATCCCTTACAACATATGTGAAACGTCACGTATAGATTGGGAAGTCGGAGGTCCCACTGTTCGCCATGGCTCCATAAAATTCTTCACAGATGGCTCAAAAATTGGAACAAAAACGGGAGCAGGAATCTTCGGCTCTGGGGTAGAAATCTCAGTGGCGATGGGAAACTATCCAACGGTTTTCCAAGCGGAGATCTTTGCTATAATAAAATGTGTTAACGTTTGTCTGAAGAGGAAATATAGACATGCAAATATTTGTATTTTTACAGACAGCCAAGCGGCACTCAAAGCGTTAAGTAATTATAAATGCACATCCAAACTTGTCTGGGAATGCATTCTTTCATTGCGAAAAGTGTGCCAAGAGAACTCGGTAAATTTATTCTGGGTTCCGGGACACTGTGGCATTGAAGGCAATGAAAGGGCAGACGAGCTTGCTAAACAAGGTTCAAATGCACAGTTTATTGGCTCAGAACCATTCTGCGGTATATCATACTGTGCCATAAAAATGGAATTAAAATCTTGGGAAGTGCAAAGGGCGATGACCAATTGGTTGGTCACCACAAAGTGTGTTCAAGCGAAAAGGTTTATAATTCCAAATGTTACAATCAGTAAAAAGCTTCTGGAGCTCAATAAGTGAGTTCTTTGTACCTATACTGGCCTAATAACCGGACATTGCCTGAGTAGATATCATTTGAAAAACATTGGCCAGGTTCAGAATGATATCTGTCGTTTCTGTAACATGGAACGTGAAACTTCGGAACATCTGCTTTGCAGTTGTGATGCTTTGTACAAGAGCAGACTTAAATTTCTGTACAGTGGCTATATGCAACCTAAAGAAATTTGGACTGCAAATCCTGGAAAGGTGGTGGGTTTTATAAACTCAATTTTGCCTGACTGGGAGACGCGTCTTGGGCTGGTCACTTGACAAATGGTGATCTAGCTTTAAGATGCGAATTAAAATAGTAAACAGGGGTATACCACAAAAGTTCAACTCAGTGGACGCAGTGGTTCTACGCCCCAACAAAAAAAAAAAAAAAAAAAAAAAAAAAACTATGTTTCAAAACTGTTGGTATTCAAGCGATCAACTACTAAAATAATGGAATCAAAAAATAAATAAAATTTTAAACATTCAATCCACTGTGCAATAGGGCTGTTATGAAAAACATAAACATTCACCCTGGAAAATTCAGTAAATGCCACGTGCACTACGAACATCACAACTCCAACGAAGCAACAAAGAATGTTAGCGAAGCGAGGAAAAAATGCTAGATCTCAGCAAAAGTAATTGTGCTTTCATGGATTTTTTTTTTCTTTCTCGGTCGAACCCTTTTCCCTCAGGGGCAAAACTTGTAGGTTTGTGTTGTTTTTGTTGTGCTGTTTGATCTAACCATTTTCATTTAGTTCCTTCCTCGGTTTGCTTTCTGGCTAGTAGTTTTGTTCCCTACGATGATGGTTTGGTATTAAAAGTCGGAACGTAAATGTGTGTATTGTATGGCTTAGGGTTTTCATCGTAAATGTGCGGTATTCTTTTACTTTCGCGTTTTCATTTTCCTCAGACGGAAGTAATTTGCAAAAAGAACACCTTGCTAGGGGAGAGCAAAAAGTGTTAGATTTCGTTGCTGTGAATGTTGGTTTTGTACATGTTTCCACTTAAACTTTATAACGGAAACCACTTGAATCTCTGGTGTTAAATGTTTTTCTCTCGCTACCAATGAGGGTGGAAAAACTGTTTTATGGCGATTTCAATAATGTAAAAAGGTAGAACTTCAAACTGCTTGAATGTCAGTAAGTGGATGTCCACCGGTGAAAAAAAAAGTTCTATCCCAAAACTTTTCTTTAACAGCTTGATTTTCCAAAAAGGGGTTCAGAAGAACTGTGGTAATTGTATTCAAGGTGAAATCTTAAAAATCTTCTTCGTTCTACTTAACATCTGTCAGAATTTACCCTGCTTTAATTTTACCTGATCTCTTCTGGGATTATAATGCTTTTGTTTTATTGATTATTTTCGGTGATTTCGAAATTAAAAATAATTACAAATAGAACAGTCACATAAGCGTGACGGGTCATTGATCGGACCGGAGTGGACCCTTCAAAATTATTTTCGCATATTGAAAAGCACTCAATTTATGTCTAGGGTAGTTTGTGGTAATTTGGGCACCCTAAAAAAGAAAATCGTTATTTTTAAATCAGCGCATTCTATGTCAAAAACGTGTCATACGTTTATGGATACATTTTTGCTTGGAATTAGTAGTGCTCACTTATTGTTTAACCCTAAAATTCACATAAATTCTTAAAAAATGTAACTAGTGATTTTTCGATCACAGTTTTTTTTTTTGTTTAGGGTTGAATGGACAATGTTTCTAGGTAATATGGGCGGCTGTTTGAAACATTGCGTTTATGACCGAAACGAGATAAAATATTTTCAGGATGGATGATTGATAAACGTATTTTGACTTACGTTGAATGAATGACTTGTTTGAAAAAGCCTCTTATACATCGTATGACATAAGGAGCGAACATATTTGGAATAAGTTAATAACATCAACTAGATCGGTCCTCAACCGGCCACGAAACATGGGCATTCCTCGTGGAGGACCAACGCGGTGTTTTCGAACGGAAGGAATTGCGTACGAGCTACGGCGGAGTGCCGATGGAAGACAAAACGTGGAGGAGACGAATGAACCACGAATTGCATCAGTTGCTTGGAGCACCTCCGTGGTGACGACCGCACAGCTCACTAATATCAGATCTCACTTCTCTTTTCTTGGTTCATTCGTCTCCTACACGATCCCCCTTTCATCTACAGGGCTTCAAATGGCGAGTTGACAACTTTGAAGGAGGGTGCGACCGACCTCTCGTCCTCACAAGTTCCTACCTCACGCCTTCACGAGTCATATGATCACAAAAGACTGCCAACTGAAACATGGAGACGCTGGTTGGCGTAGCCTAGGCAATGTTGTCATTTTTACAATAGTGAAGTGAGGGGGTGCAACTGAAGATCGTGTACCTTTAAATCATATTGTATATTTTCCATTCTCAATTTATTAATAATTTCAGCACGCTTTGGAATCATCTTTGCATTCCAAAACCATGTAAAAGCCTGGAGCAACATGACAGGCATCAAAGGCTCAATCTTTTTTTACGAGGAGCGAAATAAGGTGCTTATAAGCGTGTGTGTCGATATTGGTAGTCATATTTTGGTAAGGCGCAGAGAGGGTTTTAATTCAAATGCGGACCATTTCCAATCCGTCCTTTTCAGGACGACCAATTTAATTTTGAGAGAGTTTGTTGGATTTTAATGTTTGGTTGACAGCGGTGGCTAAAACAATATTAGTTTTCTCTTTGTTGCATACCTTGAGCATTTTGTACAATTTACAAATGGCTACCGTCACGAAAAATTTAAACACCGGACGCTAAGAATTCGATTGTTTCTTGATTGATTTATTATAATTTGAGACTGCTAATCAAGAAATTTAATACGATTTTCATTCTATTTTCTAAGGTATGTAAAATTTTACAAATAAAAGATTAATATATTTCGCATACATATTCATCAATCGGTGTATGCAAATTTTAAAGAATGTTGCGTTCTGGCATGTTTCAAGAAATTCCCTATCACAGACAATGGTTTTGATTCTCAAACATGCACATTTCTATGAGTGCTGTTATGTATAGTTATTCTGTTGTGTTTACGAGTCGCGTTGGGTAGAGTTTTACTTTAGGGGGAGATATTGGGATGGAGGGGGTTTTTTTTTTGGGCGGTTTGGGGTGGGGGTACTGGGGGGGGAAAGGTGTTTTTAATTTTCACTAAGATCGAGATTGGTTAAAAAACCAACGGAGAGAAGTTGTGAGAAGACTTGGAAAATCGCCACCGTTTGACTAACCGAAAAGCAAAATACCCATCTCACCTGGATGTGGACCAGACCGCCGAGCGAATCAGCACACACCAGCCTTCCACGAGGAGTCGTTGCGGCATCGATAGTAGTCCAACCATCGCCATCTTGAGCGCTGACAACGTCCGATTGCCGCATGGTACACCGTGGCTCTTCTTCACGACCACCACACGTAAATAAACAAAAATCGTGGCTTTGACCAACCGCGTAAGTTTCCCTAGAAATCCATATTCGTGCATGATCTGTCATAGCTGGTCTGGATCAATTGTGTCGTAAGCTGATTAAAGATCGATGAAAAGATGATGTGTGGTTTTATTGCTATTTTAAGTTTTTCAAGAGCGAATTGTTAATTTTCAGTGGCGATTTCACATATTTTTATTGCTATTTTTTCCATTTTTATTGATGTTTTATTACCCTGCCTTTTCCTATCACAGATTTGAAATGTAAGTAAGGGAGGTCTCCTATGCAGCTGTTAACTACCGTGTGCGTGATAATGTTTGCAACATTGAGCAATGGTAAAATTTTAAAAAACAAATCCAACATTTCGGTTTCGATTTAATCCAGCGTAATCCAGCGGATTAATATTGGGGCTGGATGGCAGCCACATATCCTTCGTCTAGAACGGCAGATGTTCCTGCAACCAATTCTGGCTGTGGTTAGAGGTGTGGAACGGACTCCCATCTTATTGAAATACAACATTCGGCTTCGGGTCATACTGTTCATTGATCCACGGAAAAACAGACTTACTTTAAATCCCTATGTACAAATCCGTGTTTATTTTGTCACCTTCTGGAATAAACACGTTCAGATACACGTTTTTATGCTTATCGGTCACGTCTTTTACCGGACGAGATCTTATATAGCGATTGGTTCTTGAATTTGATACGAGTTCGACGGTTCACATGCTCTCGTCGGTGAACAGGATTACAGGATTTTTTTTCGCTAAAGGAAGATTAAGATTTTTGTACATCGCCCGACTCGAAGCTCCCAGATGCGGTTGGTAATCATGTGAGTTTTTTCCGTGCCCTCGACTTCGCCCTGCTATCATTCTTTACGATCTTCCGTGGCTTAAGTCCGCGATCCCGTGTTCTTTTGTCATTTCCTCATTGAACGCACTGTATATTACTTTTGATGGCAGCGATAACCCTCGGAATCCAAGCTGACCTCGGACGACCTGTGGCCACCTTCGTAAATAGTTGTCCTTTCTTTTCTCGGTCTAAGACCTTTTACACGGTCCAACGGAACACTTCCGCCATAGGCGTAGCCGGGATTTCAAATAGGGGGGGGGATTTTTTTTTGGGGGGGGGGGGGGGGGGGGGGGGGGGGGGGGGGGGGGGGGGGAGGGAAATTGCGGGGGGAAGAAAAAATAGGGTAAGGGAAGCGGGGGGGGGGGGGGGTGGGGGGGGGGGGGGGCCCTTTGTGGCGGGGGGGGGTTCTTACTCCTCAGATTGCAACGGGGTTTTTGAAAATTTCTGGAATAAAAAAAAACGATTTTAAAAACTTTCGATTTTTCCCATGTTTTTAAATCAAACCACATTGAATGCCAAACATTTAACGGGTCATGTTGGATTTTTGTATAGAATAACCAACGAATTGGTTTGCAGTTTGTACTGAAAATGTACTTTTCATTATATTTGTTTAATGGTTGTTCAAATAATAAGTGATTAGCTTTTAACAAACATACATTTTGAGTTTTGGTGGTTTATAGCTTATAGTTTGTGTCCCCTTTGCTCACCTTTAGTATAATTGTTTTATCTGATATTTTCTAAACAGGAACATCAAACATAACCTTTTAAAACGACGTAAGTAACAAATGTAAGCAAGCTGTGTTTTTTGTGCTGAATTGTTGCTACTAGCATTCTCAACACACGAGTGGTTAGTAAATAATTTAAGAAATTTTATTCATCAATGACGAAAAGAAATTCATATGCGCTCCAACAGCTATTCCTCAATATTTTAAAAATAATTTATATACACATCTGCATCTGCGTTTTGAAATTTGAACCGATTTATCTGATATGATCCAACTGAAACACGTTCTGTCGAAACACGGTATATGTAGCAATCATGTGTATCTGAGTAGTATGAAACCGGTGTATCATTGAATTACATTAAAATTGTTGTTCAAATTCGAGAAATACATCCATTTTGCATATTTTTCTATTCGTGGTTATTTCAGCTGCATGAAAAAACATTCGTTTTGTTTTGTTTGCTTGTTTTTTTTTTTAATTACATGCTGAAAAATATTATACTTACTTTTGAAAAACTTTCGAATGTCCATTTATGGTACTTCTGGATAAAATGAATCATAAACTGCTTTAGACTGCTTATAATTAAAAAAAAAACCGTATGTATTTTACCCGATGATTCGTTTTGTTATGAAGGTTCTTCTGTTTATAAACACGCGCAGAACCATCGCTTATTCTTCCGATCTTCCTCTAAACTCTCCACCGATTGCTTGCCAAACTTGGAAGACATCTGCATGGAGTTATCTCAAATTATAATAATCCGTCCAATCTATCACAAAACGTTGCGATTGGTTGAGCAGACTGGAGATAATGAAATCCATTTGTATAAGGCCAAGTCTTTCCCGGATCGTATTAAACCGATGAGCAATGATCTCAATAGAAACATAAAGTTACCAGAAGGCACAAAATGCATCTACGGACTCTTATTTTTACGAAATCCCTCAATTTCAATTTTTAATGGATTAGCATAGATTGTTCATTAGACACTTCAACTTGATTGATACAGTTATAAGTTACAGCAGTGCAATAGATTGAAGAATACAGTAGTAAAAATTGTAAGTTACGAAAAAAGAGTTTGGTTCGAGCATCGGCTGTGAAAGGTTGTGTCGATGCTTTATTACGCACTATTTTCCTATCGAGCATGGCGCGTTTCGTGTTGTTTCGGTTATCTATAATTCGGTGTAACAAGTGATCGAGTGAGCACAGTAAGAGAACAACGAAGCGTCTCTCAAGCGTTCATAAAATTATCCTTGTTTTCCTAACGGAAAACCACCATCACACTTTGTGAGTGGCTCCAATAGCATCCTTATTATTGGTTTAACTCAGATCAAATCGGATTTCCAACATTATAAAAAATCACCTTGTTTTTCCGATGAAAAAACAAAATTACACTTTGCATCCTTACTGTTGTAATCGGTTCGAATCAGAAATCGGTACTAGTATTTAAATGTTTTACTAAACGAAGCGTGAATTCAGCTTATTGTTTACCAAAAGAACCCTGCTGCCACCCAATCTTGTCATCCAAAATCCCAGTGATTTCTCGTGGAAGTGCGGCGGTGGTCTCGGCTTCCAATAAAACGTCCAAATAAACGTTAACGCATTCCTACCCTTTCCTTATTTGACCTGCATTCGGGCGAGGCCAGCGCCGGTATTGCCTTAGTTTGGGATCACCAGTTTTACACATTGACCATGTTTGCATCATCTGTTGATCTTCTGAGTAATAACAGCTGAACTGGCAGTAACGGAATAACAACTTCGGGCGGTCAATCATTCTTATTATCCTGCTCATGCTCATAAAAACGGATAAATTATTTGAATAGGATAAGACAACTGCAACTTCTCGCCCTGACTAGCTTGCTGTTCTGCTTCTCACACGCTGAATCAAACTGTAAGATATGATCAACATATATTCTCAATAATATGAAACTACAGTACCCTAAAACGGGGAAAGCGGGGTAACGGAGCAGTTTGACCCATGCCATGAATAGTTCAAATAAATATTTTTCGTTGATACTTTTTCTAACTATCAACTGTGTTTCTTAATCTAGTATTATTTGGCTTCTGAAAACTATAGCATAGGTTTGAATATTCAGTTTTTTGATTAACCAAGAACTGAACATTTTATTGAGCATAGCTTCTTCAACTTTCAGCTAGCGGGGAAAAAAAATCAATCAATGCTTATCTAATAGCTAACATTACAGATTAAGAGATATTTCCCTAGTAGCACATTTGTTTCAACCCAGTAAAGGTGACTGCTCTGTGACTCAATTAAGTCACAATAGAGCTGCTGAAACCAGTTTTGACTGTTGTGTGCTGCTTGGGGTTTTTAGATACTTTAGGCTACATAGGTTGGGTTTTAGGTTAAAGGAAAAATATTGTAATAAAATTGTTACTCGTTACTATTTAAAAACTATTATATAATTACAACTTTTTTCTCATGGATGTCAATTTTTTACGCTTTTTTGCTACAACTTGTTACAAAATCGAGGCAACTTCGCGTAGTTTGGCTTTTTTATTTAGGCAAAGGAGCAATCTGACGAACATCCCAAGCAACACAAAATCGTCATATTTGGTTACAGTGACTTGATTGTGACTTAATTGAGTAGTATTGGAGTAACATCAACTGTATTGCAACAAGTTACCTTGCAACCTTCTAGAGTTAAAAAATAAATAATAATATATTGAAACAAATAATAAAATTCTAAAAATAAAATCAAAACTGAGGGGGGGGCAACGGCCCCCCCTGCCCCCCCTGGCTACGCCTATGACTTCCGCGGTGATTGAAATGTCTTTTTGCAATATTTGCGCGTGGGATAAATCACGAATACGCTGCCACTCCGTCATGGTAAGGTAAACGGCTTCTTTTACTCACAGTCTACTTTGATATGAAGTAAAGATTAATGATTTAACTCGAAAAAAAAATTGCAACACTTCCTTGGGTAGACATTGATGAAATTTTGAGTAAAACTATTAAGATTTCAATGTTAACATGTGCAAAGTTATTTGTGACAATCTGTCAAGTGATTATTGAGAAGGCGTACAAGCCAGAAGTGCTCCGACAAAATATTATGGGCGCGATCGACGAAAATCCAGGCCAATCCCACAGTTGGATCGTTAAACCGTTGGGAATCGACGATACGACCGTGTCCCATGTAGTAAAATCATTCAAGGAGACCCAGAAGACCCAGCGGTGAGCTGGCAGCGGAAAAAAAAGAGAAGATGATCGACCCCGTTAACGCAACGAAGATGAGGGATTCCGTCAAGTGCAATCCAAACCATTCGATTCGGAACGTGGCCAAAAAGGTCCATCAGACAATTAAGCGGGCTGAACTTCATGTCTTCAAGGTAAGGAAGGTGCCTAAACGAACCGATAAACAGAACACAGTGGCCAAATTCCACGCCACGAAGCTGTACCGCGAGTGGTTGGTGCAGCCGCAATGCATCGTAATGGACGACGAGACGTACGTTAAGGCGGACGCCAAGATCCCTAGCCTGGAATTTATCTTCGGCAAGTCCCGCCTATATGTTCCGGAGAAGTTCCAGAAGATGAAGGTCAACAAATTTGACAAGAAGTACATGTTCTGTGGGTGCGGCAAATTCAGCAAGCCGTACATAACGATCGGCACCATCAACGGTCAAATATATCAGGAAAAATGCCTCCATTAGAGCCTGCTGCGATTCCTCCGATCCCAAGAAGGTGACACTCTGTTTTGGCCGGATCTGGCAACGTGCCATTACGCGAAACCGATGATGGAGTTGTACGAAGCCATGTTGTTTTTGTGCCGAAGGAGGCAAATCCGCCAAACTCGCCAGAGCTTCGCCCATTAGAAAAATTCTGGGCGCTTATAAAAGGTAAGCTCCGTACAACAATGAAGGTTTTCAAAAACGACAAGGATTTGAAGAAAGAGTGGATGAAAGTATGTAAGAAAGATGGCGCAAATGTTGCACAGCATTTGATGGATAGCGTTAAGTCCTGGGTGCGGGCATTTAGCCTAGGAGAGTAGGTTGAATGAACCGAATTTGCAAAAACATAGCTCATATGTGTTTATTTATTCCCTAAGAGTTTAAAAACTATCTGATTTAAAATGAATTTTCGGTGATCATTTTTGTTTGTGACATATTTTTCGTGTACAATCTTTACGTGCATACAAAGAAAACCAAGGCATTGTATGTACAAGTGATTCTTATTTGTACGATGGTGCAAACATTATCATCCATACGGTATATATAGCGGGCATACCGTCGCTTAATGATTTATTCGTCTTGAAGATGTATGCAGCGGCAATGAGCCAGTATTAGATAAGTTACAATCGAGGATGCATCGGCGAGCAACCGTTAGCCAGGAAGCCGACTCAGCTGGCTGTTGCTGCAAGCGGCTGGCTATAGGCAGCCATTGCTAGGCAGTCAGTTGTCAAGCCAGTGGAGAATTTTTGGCTAACTGGTTGGCGCAACAACGAGGAGTGCAATATGTATGATATGATATGTGTGATATGAACCAGCAGGGTTCACATCATCACTAATGTGTGCCGAAAATGCATTAGCAAGCAACATTAGCATGTTCAGGTATTGGCAGATAATTGATTCAAATGTTCTGTTTATAGCTTTCTAATGTGACGCTTGTATTGCTGGCTAATACAATGTCGCACAATATTATCAAAGATGTGAATTGGCCATACGACAGTTCCAAAGAAGACCGATCACACATGGATCCTTGAAAATGTATCCTTTCCAGGATGACCAATTCTATTTTCCCAGCTATAGAGATCGTTTGATTGGAATTTATCTAACTTACCGATCCAAATTTTTGTCAATTGGTGGCCAACGGTGGCTAAAATAGTTTCAGCCCTCCCTTCGTCGCATACATCAAGCCTTGTGTACAATTTCAAACACGGCTCGGAAAGTTAAACGGTCTCTATATTATTCCGAAGCGCAAATATAAGGCAAGCTTACGGCAAGAGTGGCATGCCAAATAGAAATTTTTCAAATGACCACCGTCACGAAATATTGAAACAAATGATTATTTTAGAGAGAAAAAAGGAAAAAAAAAAAAAAATTGATTAAATTAATATTTTTTTAATGTCCTGGAAACAGAGTAAATTGATCCAATTATCATAGATAAAATTTTAACAAAAAATATATGATTTTTTTTTCTGAAATCCTACAGATAATTTAATAAGACGATTCCGGAAATAAATGGAATATAATATCCACAAAACAATAATATTTAAATTACCTCAACTGATTTTCACTTTTCTATGGAAATAGTTACGGTTCAGGGGGCAAATTTCAATTTGAATATGATGCTCAAATGCTTGAATTTTAGCCTTTGATGCTCCATGTCTTTAGCATAAATGGTCGCAAAATTATTAATTAAATGAGAATGGTAAATAAACAATGCGTAAATGATAAATAAACAAATCGTTCCTGGACAAGCGATCTAGAGCCGTTAAATATCTATCTCTTTGCTATTGTCAAATTGACAACATTGCCCAGGATGCACCAACCAGCATCACCAGGTTTCAGCTGGTACTCTTTTGTGATCATATGACTCGTGGAGGCATCAGATAGGAACTGGTGAGGGCCGAAAGTTGCACCCTGCTTCCAGGTTGTCAACTCACCACTTGAAACCCTGATTTCACCGTCTCAAAATGTCTACACCAGATCAGAAATCAAACCCAACCACCTCGAGCTTGATGTTGCTTTGTAACTGTGCTGTTTGCTATTCACTAAACGACAAAATAATTAGAAAGCAAGAAGAATGATTAGTAATTTCATTTATTAATTTTTTTTTTAATGTTTCAACAAAATAAATGAAACCATTTTGAGAGCCAACAAAACGCTCAGCATCGCATCGTTATGAGCCTAGAAGTATATAATGCCTTGTTTATTATAAGTAACGAAATCTTTCAGTGCTTTCCACACAGAAAATAATATTATGCAATTTTATGTACTTAATTGCAGTGATATACATGCTGCGCGCCCGTGGTATTGTATTGTTGCTGTTGTTTCACGAATCTTTGGTCCCAGGTAGACTTTTGTTGAGCTGGCAGAAGTTTACCAACCCCTCCGCTATTTCCTAGAACATGCCGACAGGTGCGTTAGGGAGGAAGAACGGCTTTCTTCCCGCCTTGCAACCGGATCTAGGCAGAATAGCGAGGGAGGACAAACGATTCAGGGGTATAATTAAACGAAGCGGAAGCTCACAGTGGCTTGTAATAAATAGAGAGAGACGATTATGTTTACATCACGAAAATGTTTAATTAAACACGTTCGGTTTGGTGAAAACCGCAATCAGGAGGCTCGAGTGCAAGGGATCTTCAGCGAACATTGTTTCACTAGCTCGGCTTTGTGAATAAGCATAGGTTGGGATGTTAGGGGAAGACTGGCTATTTGCGACAGCAGGGCCTTTTAATTCTATAAAATGTTAAAAGATTTTGTGAGTTTAGTATTTGTCACATAATTACATAGGGAGAAATTCATCGGCATCGTTGTGCAGAACTTTTCAGAATTTTTGTACACAATGGTTAAATTTTGCATAATTGCATGTTGACTTATTCGATTAGCAATGCTCCATTTATGTGCTTAATAAGGTACAGATATTTTCACAACTATCGTTTTATTTGTGAACAGTACTATCTTGTTCAGTAAATGACGAAAAATAAATCAATTATCCTTTTTACTATCTTGTTCAGTAAATGACGAAAAATAAAACAATTATCCTGACAGTTTTAGAAATTTTAGCAAACATCATCATCACCCCATCTCCCCTAAGTGTGTGAAATTGCCAACGGTTTAATTAGATTGCACCACACCTGACTACGGCAGAATAGAAATTTCTGGTTATCACGCGAGTCGAGTAAATTTCGTGTTGGACTACTATTATGCAGTCGTTTTTGAATAATATATGAACTCAGGCGCATCCCTTTTAGAAATAATGATTATTTATTGATACAAATTGCTGTACCTCATGCCAACAGATGCTAATGTTTATGGTTGAAGCATGTTTAGTATTTTCTGTTTGTTAGTTTCTGGAAATCAGACATCAACAGAACTTGCGATTCAATCGATTACATTTTTTTTTTCATTTGGAACCATGCTGAAGAAGTGTTATATATGCTTCAACAAGTTTCAAAAACCCACGGAAAGTACAAACGAAGTTATAAGTGTGAACCTTGTACTAGTCGAACCTAAAAGAAAAGGTCTAAAGAAGGTTATTGCTTATTTCGATACTAAGTTAATGAACAAAACTTTTAGTAGGATGATTTGACTTCACTTTTGAAAAGCTTGCTCATTTGTAGCAAAATAAAAACGAGGCCTTCACTATCCATAATTTGCTAAAACGATGAACGATCACTCAATTCAGCTAAGAGAAGGTCCATTAACCCTTTTGTGTTCGACAAAAAAAAACCTTTATGTGATCGACAGGGTACCCGCGTACCTGCCAAATTCAAATGATTATAACTCTGGCAATTATTGACCGATTTTATTTCTTTTGGCACCGTTAGATTCAAAAACTCATTCGCTTCAGGGCCGTTATCAGCAATGACCATTTAACTTTATCTGGTTCCCGTACATCCGGGTTTCCGGGGCAGTGGTCTGGTAAGGAGACACTATTTGGAAACATCTATTGAATTTCCAGGAATGGATGTCATAATCTTTAGAATAATTCCTAGAAACTATTTCTATTCCATTGTGGACCATATGCCGACTTGTTCCTGCAACTGACATTTTGTCACAGGTTCCCGTGGGGCCTCGACTGGCCATGAACATAATTGGAAGGAAACCCTGGAAATATGGGTATCAAAATTCATGAAATTTCGCCAGTAGGCTATTTCTCAACATATAGTGACCATCTGATGATTTGTCCTCGGACCTGTCTTTCCGGAACAGGTTCCCGTAGGGCCTCGAATGGCCATGAACATTTTCAGTAGAAAACCTTGGCAATATGGGTATCAAAATTCATGAAATTCCGCTAGTAGGATATTTCTCAATGTTTTGTGGCCATCTGATGATTTGTCCATGCACCTGTCTTTCCGGAACAAGTTTTCGTGGGGCTTCGAGAGGCCATGAACATTTGCAGCAGAAAACCCTGGCTATATGTGTATCAAAATTCATGAAATTCTCCAGTAGGATATTTCTCATGGTTTTGTGGCTAGTTTTGTTCATGGTCACTCGAGGCCCCACAGGAACCTGTTCCAAAATGACCGTTCCGATGACAAATTATCAGATGACCACCCGCTTGATACTATACGAAATGTTTTTATGCAAAAAGTTGCCTTCCAACTGTTTTTAAGATGTCACTGAATTTCAGCTTCCTGTTTTAAAATAAACTATGAAATTTCGTAATGTAAATCATGAAGAGGTACCCGGGTACCCTGTCGATCACATAAGAATTAATTATGTCACGAAGAAGGGAGGGAGAGGGGGTTTGGGAAAACGTGACAATCCATACAAAAAAATTTGAAGGTCCATACAAAAAACGTGACAGAGGGGGAGTTATAAAAAGTCACTTGTTGTGATACATAATTAATGGACGTTCCCTTATCGTAACAAATTGTTTGAAACTGAGCTGCATGTATTACACACAAATCGTCTTTTCTTGTATTTCACAACAACCAACCATTATTATAGTCAACAAATAATCTGGTACCAAGAAATAACCTAACCTATGGATTTATTTGATTTCACAAGAAGGCAACTAAACGAGATGTGGATGATTTCCGAGGCATTTCATCTTTGAGCGCTGTATCAAAGCTATTTGAGCTCGTTATGATGGACCCTTTACTCTCTAACTGCAAGCAATACTGAAGTGAAGATCAACACGAGTTCATGGTCGGCCGTTCCACTACCACTAGTCTGTTGTGTCTTCACTTCGTGTATTACGGAAAATATGGCTGAAAGGGCGCAAACGGATGTCATCTACACAGACCTTTCATCAACTTTTTAAAAGCTCAACAACGACATCGCTATCGCAAAATAATGTCAGCTTGGAGTAAATGGAAGTCTCTTACAATGGTTTCGCTCCTATCTCAATGGTGCCCTGCTGACAGTTGCTATTGGTGATTGCATGTCCGACGTTTATTGAGCCACTTCAAAAATACCTCAAGGGAGCCATTTACCGCCGCTGATTTTCTTGCTGTACTTCAATGATGTGAACCTAGCCCTCGTAAACCCCCGTCTTTCGTGTGCCGATTATCTGAAGATCTTTTTGCGCATCCAGTCAATCAACGATTGTCACCTCAACAGTAGCTACAAATCTTTGCTCACTGGTGCAGCCTCAACCGTATGGTGGTTAATCCAGAGAAGTGTTCGATGATCACTTTCTCTCGAAAAAATGAGCCGATTCTCTTCGACTACAAGCTTCAAGGCACGGTAATCAAACGTACGATTTACGTTAGAGATCTAGGAGTTTTCCTGGATTCTAAGTTGACGTACAAGCTTCACATCTCGTACATCGTGGACAAGGCGTCAAGAACTCTAGGCTTTATTTTTTGAATGGCTAAAGCCTTCTCCGATATTTACTGCTTGAGTTCCCTTTATTGCTCCTTGGTGTGGTCGATTCTGGAGTATTGCTCTGGCGTCTGGAATCCAAGTTATATTAATGGCGCATATAGAGTCGAATCAGTTCAACGCAGGTTTTTGACGCTTCGCTTTGAACAGATTGCCTTGGAGGGATCCGTTCCGTATGTCGAGTTACGAGAGTCGATGTCGATTGATCGATCTTGCACCGCTTGGGTTTCCTTTTGACACATCCAGGACTCTCTTTGTTGCAGACATTTTACAAGGCCGAATCGATTGCAGCGCCATCCTGGAGCAGATTAATATAAACGTTCAACCAAGGATAGCAATGTTCAGGATGCCAATTCACCGAAACAATTATAGCATAAACGGTGCGAACGGAAGACAGCAGCGACTTTTTAATAGAGTCTCGACAATCAATGTTCGACTACCATGTCCCTCGGCAAACTCTACGCAGACGCTTCACGTCATATATTTCTGGGAAGTAGACCATTATGAATAAGTGTGTTGTGGCTTGATATTTTAAGTTTTTTTGTATACGTACTATTTTTAATACAGCCATTGGGGCTTTACTAAGCCTGTTGGTGCTGACTAAATAAATAAATTTAAATAAATAAATTTTCAAGATGTTCGTTATTATGCATCACCAAAATGTTGAAAAAATAACTTACTCAGGGCAAAAGCATTCGAATGGTATGGATGTAATATCGGTGTATAGGCGTCATGTTGGGTCTATTCATGGATGCAATTTCGTCGCATCCTCTAAACTTTGCATTAAACACAACGTTTGTGCAATTTTCTTTTGTTTTTTTGAGACATTTTATTGTCAGCATTATTTTTTCACTTTTTTTCACACAACATTTCACAAATCCTATTTACAAAAAAAAACATTTCAAACAACTTTAATTTATTTTTGTTTTTACATATAACATAAATCACATATTTAAAACACTTTCATTCACGATTCCGATTAAATATCAATTAAAATAAGTCATAGTTTGAAACAAAGATAATATTTTGCCTCTCAAACTTGACCTTCGATTTTCTTGCAAAATAACAATTTTTGTTTTTCCATTAAATTACTTTATTTGGAACCTGTCGACAAATGAAAAACTTTTTTGGATTTGGCAACATTCAAAATATTAAATTTTTCATAATGTAGGTTACAGTGTAGTCTTTATGTGAAATTTTTGTTTGCGGTGCACAACCATCAGGTATTCATTCAAATAATCTATTACATATAACATAATACAAACGGCAAACGGAGCGTAAGGAGCTTAAGGGGAATAAGGGGTAAATATGACATAATAAAAATCAAACGTTCGGAACCGAACAATCTGTCAAGTGGTTATCGAGATGGCTTCCAAGCCAGAATGCTTCGACAAAATAGTATGGGCGTGGTCGTGGAAAATCCAGGTCAGCCCCACAGTGGAATCGCGAAACAGTCGAAAATCGACAATTCGTCCATGTCCCGTGTGGTAAAATCGTTCAAGGAGACCCAGATGACCCAGCGGCGAGCTGGCAGCGGGAGAAAAGCGAAGTCGACCGACCCCGTGAACGCAAGGAAGGTGAGAGATTACTTCAAGCACAATCCGAACCACTCGATTTGGGACGTGGCCAAGAAGGTCAATTCTTTCGTCTGGTTCGTCCAGCAGACAATGAAGCGGGCCGGACTTCATGTCATCAAGGTAAGGAAGGTGCCTAACCGAACCGATAAACAGAATACGGTGGTCAAATCCCGCTCTAGAAAGCTGTACCGCGAGTGGTTGGTGCAGCCGAAATGCATCCTAATGCACGACGAGGCGTACATTACAGCGGACGCAAAGCAGATCCTCGGCCTGGAGTTCCGGAAGAAGAAGGTCGACAAATTTGCCAAGAAGTACTTGGTGTGGCAAATTTAGCAAGCCGTACATTTTTTTTTGTGCGTTGAACTGCGTCCACTGAGTTGAATTTTTGTGGTGTACCCCTGTTAATTATTCGCATCTTATAAGTTGATCACCATTTGTCAAGTGAACAGCCTAGACACATCATCCCCCAGTCAGGCAAAATTGAGTTTATAAAACCCACCACCTTTCCAGGATTCGCAGTCCAAATTTCTTTAGGTTGCATATAGCCACTGTAAAGAAATTCAAATCTGCCCTTGTATAAACACAGCAATATGCAAAATTGTTCATACAGTTTACAACAGCAGTGCAGATGTTCCGAAGTTTCACGTTCTATGTCACAGAAACATTCTGAACCTGGCTAATGTTTTTCTAATTACATCTACTCGGGCAGTGCCCGGTTACTAGGCCAGTACAAGGAGCTCTCTTATTGAGCTTCAAGAGCTTTTTACTGATTGTTACATTGGGAACTATAAACCTCTTCGGTTGAACACACTTTGTGGTGACCAACCAATTGCTCATCACCCTTTGTTCTTCCCAAGATTTTAGTTCCATTTTTATGGCACAGTATGATTTACCACAGAATGGTTCTGAACCAATAAACTGTGCATTTGAACCTTGTTAAACAAGCTCGTCTGCCCTTTCATTACCCAAAATGCCACAGTGTCCCGGAACCCAGAATATAATTACGGAGTTCTCTTGGCACACTTTTTGCAGTGAAAAAATGCATTCCCAGACAAGTTTGGATGTGCATTTATAATTACTCAACGCTTGGAGTGCCACTTGGCTGTCATTTAAAATACAAATAAAGGGTGTATTCGATAAAAATGGCACACAGAAAATCTTCTGTAACTTTTGAATCGTATGAGTAAAAAACCTAGAAATTTGAGGAGATCTTATCCATAGTGTATTATTTACATCTGCCAAGTTTCATAGTTATACATTCAGTAGTTCCAGTCATGTCGTCGAAACAAGAAATTGTCAGTGAGAAAATTTTGTGCACTCACAATCAAAATCCAGGGGCGTCCCACCGGTGGATTGCTAAAAGGCTTGGAATTGCAAATACAACTGTGTCTCGTGTAATAAGAACCTTCAAGGAGCGTCTGAGTGTCCAGAGGAAGGAAGGGAGTGGTCGTAAAAGTGGTCCAATGGACAGTAAAATGGCCAGGAAAGTCGTACAACAATTCAAGAACCGTCCAAACATGTCAATTCGAGATGTCGCTAAAAAGTCTAAGGTGTCAGTCGGTTTTGTGCAGAAAACCATGAAGCGTGCTGGGTTACATGTTTGCAAAGTGCAAAAAGCCCCAAACCGGAATGAAAAACAATCACTGCGAAAACCCGCGCCCGGAAACTTTACACGAAGCTGCTCACCAAATCCGGTTGCATCGTGATGGATGACGAAACATACGTCAAGGCCGACTTCCGTCAACTTCCTGGGCAAGAATATTTCGTTGCCAAGTCGAAGTTCGATGTTCCGGAGGATGTTCGAAAGAAGAAACTATCGAAATTTGCAAAGAAGTTTCTAATCTGGCAGGCGATTGCGGATGTGGTGAAATAAGTGCTCCCTTCATCACTTCCGGAACAATAATCGGTGCGATTTACACGGAAGAGTGCCTTAAGAAGCGTCTCTTGCCATTCATTAAGAAGCACAAAGGATCAACTCTGTTTTGGCCTGATCTAGCATCCTGCCACTACGCTCGAAACGTATTGGAGTGGTACCGAGCCAACGGAGTCAATTTTGTCGCCAAAGGATATGAACCCACCAAATTCACCGGAACTTCGTCCAATTGAAAAATTCTGGGCAATTATGAAAACGAAACTTCGCAAACATCCCAAAACTATAAAAACAGAGCTAGAATTGAAGAAAATTTGGGTAAAAACAACAAAAACACTGGGAAAATCGGTTGTACAAAATTTGATGGGTGGAGTGAAAAGGAAGGTGCGGGCATTCGGGATGGGAGACGAAATTGAGTAAAACAAATGTTGTAAATAAAAACTCATTAGTAGTTCTATTCCTAAAAATTAAAAAAAAAAAAAATTTTTAATTTTGGTGTATATAGTGGGTGGTTTAAATTTTAAATTTTCAAAAAAAATTTATAAAAAAAATGAAGATTCCTGCTCCTGTTTTTGTTCCAATTTTTGAGCCATCTGTGAAGAATTTTATGGAGCCATGACGGTTGAAGGCGTAACTCCCAGCTTCTTTGCGACATCTCAGACGGAGAGGTTGGGGTTCCACTCGAAACAGCGGGCAACTCTTTTTGTCGTCGCTGTGGCCTCCGGCTTTCGATTTCCCCCCGATCCAGCTTTCCTGGCTGTTGACAAACGTTCACCGAACACTTTTAATACGTTGGTAACAGTTGATTTAGCCACAATCAAAAATTTCGCCAACTTGGCGTGAGAGTAGTTTGGATTTTAGCCATGCACGTGCAAAATTGTGATGCGTTGCTTATCTTCCTTCGACGACATTTTGATAACTGAAGTGCTAATCTCAAAATCAAAATAGAGGCATGATGCTACACGCAAACATCTTCAAAATGAGGGGTGTGCAAATTTTTTTAATGCACGATGAAAGGATATGCGTCAAGTTTAAGTTGACCAAAGAAGAAGGCAAATCCACCACATTTGTCAGAACTTCACAAAATAGAAAAAATCTGGTCGATTATGAAGGGTTAGCTCCGGAAAACAGAGAAGGTCCTCAAAAACCACAAGGAATTGAAGAAAAAGTGGATGAAAGTGTGTAAGAAAGATGGCAAAAGTGTTGCACAGGATTTGATGGGCAGCGTTAAGTCCAAGTTGTGAAGAGGAGGTTGAATTAACCAACTTTGCAAAAACATAGCTTACATGTGTTTATTTATTCCCTGAGGATTTCAAAAATATCCGACTACTAATGAATTTATCGTGACCATTTTTGTCTGTTGCCCTTTTTTTTCGAGTACAACCTTCATTTGCTGCAAAACGAGAATGTTGATCAAAGTTAGTAAGATTTAGGATCTGTCAGCTTAACCAATGCAATCGTCGTTTTTATAAAGTTAAGGAAATTGTTAATTTCGAACAATTAAATAATGTGATGAGATGTGATAATGTGATGAAAAAGTTCTCAATAGCTTAAGAACATGTTGATCAATAAAATGTCGTCGTGGATTTATTGATTACCACTGAATTTATATCTTATTTAGTACATAGGCCGAATGAAAGATCTAGTTAACGGCCGGAACTCTCTCTTCTCCAGAAGTGCCAGAATCTTGTAGATGTTTCGACACGATGGCCGACTTTTTAAGGCCCGGATGGAGCAGGCAGTACGTACAAACCATAGATCAAAGTTGTTTCACTTTTCTCGCCATAGCTGCCGTAAACAAACTAATAGAGCTGTCAAATTTTCACAGTATATAGGCAACTAGTATATATTGACTACTGACCGATGGACCGACCACCAGGGTAGTCGCATGAAAAATCTATATCAATAAAAACACGCATGTGTGTCCTGTGTGTGCATTGACGGCTGTTCTAATAGTGAGCCATCCGTTTTCCACTCAGGACTTAATGTCAAAAAGCTTAAAAACAGCCAAAGGTCATCCGGCTCAAGTTTGCCTTGGTGTCAAAGCAAAACACTTCTGAAATAGCTGATCAGTTCTAAGAGTGTTTCAAAATGAACAATAAAATCAAAATAAGGCTCAACGGCTTCTAACGGATAAGAAAAACTGCAACAAATAACTTGAAGTCATCAAAAATCTTACTCAAAACAATAACTCCTCAGTTGTTTGGCACTATCATCAATGCCGCTGGATGATAAAAGATCGCTTTATTAAACAACTAAGAAACTCATCAGACAGGACTTTTACAGAAGTTCCATCGGCTAACGAGCTGGGAAGCGATATCATCAACATTACAAGCGTGCTAGCACTCAGCTAGCTAAAAAGACATCTTCAGTTGTGTGGTTGGACATAAAGTTGTCATATTTGGAATCGCAATGTAGGAACGGAAATCAACGCCATGATAACGACTTTGTTCCAATGATGACATTCTATTACGGCGATCAGGAAGCACATTAATACGATTTCAAACAGATGAGCAGCGATGAATCTGCATCGGAAGAATCTGAAGTTTATTTCTAAGCATCACTTAGAAATAAACTTAATTTTATAGTGGCCCATGAACAATGTTGGTCAGCTTGATGTGCAAATTTCTTTCAACTTTGTTTGGAAGATTTTGCCGATTTAGGGTAGATACTAAAATATATGAATATTACGAGTAAAGGGTGATACGGTCAAAATTTGGTCAAGGGAAAACGCGTGTAAATCGGTGAAATCGTTTATTTAAAAATCAAATTAAATTTCTTTTTCAAGTTCAATTAGTATAAAATTCAGGAAAAATATTCAGTTAGGCTTCCGCTTTTCCAAATCCGAATTGCCGGGCCTTACGCTTGACCCCTGCCATCAGATTTTGTACAGCCACCTTGTCCACCTTCTTCGCCGCAGAAAGCCAGTTTGCCTTGAACTGCTGCTCGTCCTTAGCAGTTTTTTGGTCTTCTTTAGGTTCCGCTTGACAATAGCCCAGTATTTCTCAATTGGGCGGAGCTCTGGCGTGTTGGGAGGGTTCTTGTCCTTGGGAACCACCTGCACGTTGTTGGCGGCGTACCACTCCATGGCCTTTTTACCGTAATGGCAAGATGCCAAATCCGGCCAAAACAGTACGGAACAACCGTGTTTCTTCAGGAAAGGCAGCAGACGTTTATTCAAACACTCTTTCACGTAAATTTCTTGGTTGACAGTCCCGGAAGCTATGAAAATGCTGCTTTTCAAGCCACAGGTACAGATGGCTTGCCAAACCAGATATTTCTTTGCGAACTTTGACAGTTTCGTGTGCTTGAAAATATCTGCTACCTTTCCCCTTCCTTTTGCCGTATAAAACTCCTGTCCCGGAAGCTGCTTGTAGTCGGCTTTGACGTAGGTTTCGTCGTCCATTACCACGCAGTCAAACTTCGTCAGCATCGTCGTGTACAGCCTCCGGGATCGCGCTTTGGCCGTCGTATTTTGTTTATCATCGCGATTTGGAGTCACTACCTTCTTGTAAGTCGATAGTCTGGCTCGTTTTTTGGCTCGATGCACGGTTGTAGACGATACACCCAGCTTATTTGCGGCATCTCGGAGAGATAGGTTAGGGTTTCGCTTGAAACTACCGGCAACTCTCTTTGTCGTCTCAGCGGCTTCCGGTTTTCGATTTCCCCCGATCCAGACTTCCTGGCTGTCGACAAACGTTCCCCAAACACTTTAATTACATTTGTAACGGTTGATTTGGCAACTTTTAGCGATTTTGCCAACTTTGCGTGCGAGTAGCTCGGATTTTCGCGATGCGCGAGCAAAATTTTGATACGCTGCTCTTCTTGCTTGGACGGCATTTTGACAACTGAAGAGTGAATTCCAAAATCAAAATAGGAGCAACATTCTACACACACACACCTTCAAAATGAGGGGTGTTCAGGTTTTTTAAATGCAAAATTGAAAGAAATACGTCAAGTTGATATTGACCAAATTTTGACCGTATCGCCCTTTATGAAGGACAAGCTCCGAAAAACAGGGAAAAAACGAAAAGGATTTGAAGAAAGAGTGGATGAAAGTGTGTGAGAAAGGGGGGGGGGGTGGGCGTGTGGGGGGGGGGGGAAGGGGGGGGGGGGGTTTGAAAGGAGGGTGGGAGCAACGTTGTGAGAAAAAACATATGTTTTGTGTTTTTTTTTTGTTTGTGAGTTAAAAACAAAATGAAAGTTTGTTGTTCGTTTTTGTCTGTTGCATTTTTTCGAGTACAATCTTTATTCATGAACTCTCTGCGTGGACCCTTCGGCGAAATCTGTACGATAATAAATAAATAGTCCCAAAGCACACAACATCCCTTTGAAGGTTTGGCAGGATTAATTGCTCGGTACTACTCCAACGATGTGTTGGAGTGGTACAACTCGAATGGAGTCCATGTCGTGCCAAAAGATCTTAATCCCTCAAACACACCGGAGTTGCGGTTGATCGATAGATACTGGGCTACAATGAAGAACAAACTTCAATAGCATCCTTATGTTGTCTCTACGGAACAGAAAATGTTTAAATCGTGGTTGAAAGCAAAATAAAGGTCGATTTAAACGTAGTTTTAAATCTTATGAGTATAATTTAGAAGAAAGTTCAGGAATTTGAATTTTATAAAAAATAAACAGAAAAGTTTTTGACAATCGGTTGAGGGACTTATTATTTACGAGTAGTTCTAAGAGATGCAATTTTACACATTATCCTAATTTTATAAAATGTCAACAATGAATTTCACTTTTTCAAATGTGATGTGATGAAATGTGCTTTTCTTCATATTGTAAAAATAAGCAAACTTCTGATCCGTATCACTATAACCTCTAGACAAGTAAAGATACTTAAAAAAAAACTGTTTAATAAAAAGCATTCCAATATTTTACAAGACTAGGGGCAAAATGGAACGTACCTTATTTTTAACGAAAATAAGTCAGTGTGCGACTAATCGTAGTGACTTTGTAGACATTCCATTTAAAGAAAGTTGATAATTTGACCTAAATAGTCATATTTAAGCTGAGTTATTGTGAAAGCAAGAAAACTTGACAGAATACATAATAAATATTAAAATCATAAAACAGTTAAAAATTAACCAAAGCACATAATGATGAAACATTCTGAGTCTGATCATAATTGATCCAAGTTAATAAGGAGTACGAAAAAGTAATAATGACGCTCTTCAAACCAGCATCCTTGTTATTTACTCGTCTGATGATTTCTTATCGAGCACAGCTATTGAATGTTGCTACGAAGAAATGGTTAACAATGAAGAAGAGTTGCACACCAGTGGGTTTCCATCATGCTAAGAGAATTTCATTCAGCTTTTCGTTTGTGAAGATGCTTCTAATTACAGAAACATCAAAAGTAAATGAAATCTCGGAACAAACACAATCATCAACAAACACTTGCAATTAATTAATATTTCTTGACCATCTTTAGAAACCAGGACAAAGAGCGATGTTGTGCGGTATTCTGTGCTGGAGGTGCAGATGGTGGGATCAACTTCCGAGCCGTTTTATGACATTTTCCTACTGCGTTTACATATATATGCATGAATAGAGTAACGCGTGTTTCTCAGCAACCACTGGACCGAGTTTGATGAAATAAAATTCAAATTAAAGTGCGGAAAGCCAATTAAATACAATTGGATCTTGGTGGAATTGATAATCGGGTTACAAGTATAGCAACACAATCTGATGAAAATGGGTCGTTAGTCTATAATTGGCCTTATTTTTGTTTGTTTCTTGATTATCCAGATTTTCAGCCTCTGGCTGGTTCATCTCCCGTCGTAGTCACTCAACCACCTCTTTGAGTATTTTCGTAGCTTATCCGGGAGTAAATTTGGAACTTGTGGCTTTGGCGTGAGAGGTATGGATGTTGACGATTTCACAGAGTTCACAAACAATTTCCTACTTCAGTATGGGAATTGGCCCTCATATCATATGAGAATTCGAAAACTAGTTTAATGGTGAATCAATTCAGTGTCTTGCACTACAAGCAGGTCATATCTCGGACAATCCAGAGAAATCAGTCATTTGTTAAAATAACGGTGGACTGACGAGAAATTTTCGAAAAGCCACTGTTTAAATTTGCATTGTTGATTAATGTGCTAGAACTTGAAACGGAAAAGGGCATAGGAACAAAATCTGCCTTTTCTCAAAAGTTAAAATAAATGATTATTAACAATTTGAAGAAATGAAAATTTAATACAATGCAACCAAACACGGTTCAATTTTCTCATCCTTTTTTTTAAGGATATATAAAATTCATAGATGGAAAGTTTTCAAATCCTTATAGCTTTTTATAATACTTTTCCGGTTATATAAAAGCAACATTTTTATTTGACATTTCATGTTTGAATGTTTCATTGAAAATATTATTTCTAAATTTTATTTTATATTTCATAAGGATTGAAAAATTACGAAAAGATTTTGAATTAAATGAGCATTTATATTAAAACATGATAGTTCTCAACTCTTTCATTGCCACCACCACACTTTATTCATTGGCAATTCAATATACCATAATGGAAATTTCATGTTTTTCATGATATTTTTATTAATGACCATGAGAATCTGTTTTTCCGATCATGAGTCAAATCGGAACAAAAAGAAATCATTTCATTTTATTGGTATTGGGAGATAGAAAGTTAGAGCGTAGTTGAAAAACGTTTCCTTCATATGTACAATACTTCGTTTCCTTCATATGTACAATTACTTCACGGGAAAGTGAAAGACAAGCCTCCAAACATGACCATTTTGTATGAAAATCGGGATTTGGTCTTATTGAATTGTCCGTCACTGTATATAATTATTATTTTTAATTAAACCTACAATTATTATTTTAATTAAATACCGTTGAAATTTGACATTTGACCTGTCTGCATCGCTTACATCCTCCCCTACGACGGCAGTGTAATATTCTGGACATGGAAGGGGTTTGAGTCTTCTTTGACATAGGTCTCGTCGTCCATCAAAATACATGCATCCGGTCGCGAATACAATTTCCGGGCCCTTGTTGCTGCGCGTTGTTGTAGGTCTTCGGGTTTTTCCGTTTCCTAAAACGTTGAATCATCCCGACGCTGGTTTCCGCTTTATTGGCCAAATCACCTATCGAAACTGATTTGTTCTTCCGAAATAGAGCTACCACTTTCTGATCCAGTTTGGGGTTGGAAGATTCGGGTTTTCTGCCTCTTCCTGGCCGTTCATCCTAAGAACAGTGTTCCTCAAATTTGGTTATGATAGATTTTGCACTCGCGTGATAAATTCCAAAGCGCTTCGCCAATGTCGCATAGTTATACTCTTTCCACGTAGCCATGTGCCCAAAACAATAATTTTCACGTCTTTTTCAATGCACAATATTTTGGAAACGAATTATTTAAACCATGCAAACAAGTAAACAAACGAAAGATGACACTCAAATGCACAACATGCTATGATGAACACATTAAAACCATCACAAATACACGCGTACGACGCAAATGCATGTGGATAGCTTATTTTCGATACATTCCTTATGTCTACAAGACAGTCCCTTGTAGTACTTTTGAATAATCAAAACTCTAGAGTCCTTATCAATTCGCTCCCTTTTGCTTAACTCAAACTGTTTTGACTAAGATAAAAAAATGACAGTCGTCTGTCAGTGTTTTGAATTACACGGTGAAGCGAATTCCCTCAAAATTGAGTAAACTTTCTCCTTTTATCGCGTTACAAAAGTGTCCTCTTTATAAAATTAGCACTTTTTATTCTGTGAAGATGTACTCACGATTTTACAATTACCTGAAGAGATTAATTGAGAATTAAGGTGAACAACCTGAGTGATTTTTATCTGAATTTGCTAAAATATATGCTAGAATGAATAGAAAGGATTTTCAATCATAAAATATAAAGAAAAAACTTGTGGAATTTGTTTTGTTTTTCTTTCTGTATTATCGAGATTTTCAGTCTCGGGCTGGCTCATCTCCCCTTGTAGTCACTCAAACACCTCGGGGGGAGATTTGAACCCATGACTTTGGCGTGAAAGGTATGGATGCTATCCACTACGCTAGAGTCGCCCCTCGTTTTTCGAATTTTCATGAAGGATTTTTGCATATTTTATTACATACACTGTATTTCCATGACATCTGTAAACGGAACACCTTTATGCATTCATTTTTCTGTTGTTCATAGGGGACTAGAGTTTTGTTAATTTAAACACATATTTAAATGACTGATGTAGAAATATTTGTAGCTATGTTGACTTGAGCACAGTTCAATTTGTTGGCACTTCTCAAAACCCAATGGCCACAAGGAGTCATATGCTCGTTTTGGTTGCGCGTTATCCTGATATATGAGGGCGCTATCAAAATATTAGCGTTCATGATCCGAGAATGATTAGGGGTCTGTTACCAATCACCAATCACCAAAAAAAAAAAACACCAGCAATGTTCAAAAAGTAAAATAATAATTGATTTAACTGTCCCCTTATTCACAACACCAAGTATTGGACCAAATATTCAAGCATTCAATTGTGCATGCTGCCTCACTGATAAGTACGATAATTTAACGAAAAATAAAGTATCCAAGCAGCTTTTTAAAAATTTCTCTAACGATGCTTATGAATTTTATGGTGCTCTTGGGTCACGAACCATAGGCACTGAATATAATAACGTCACTGCCGGGACAATGCCGTGTAATGTGTGTTAATTTGCTTCAATGTCCTTTGCTCATATTCAGTGGCACAATAGCAGTTTCGGTGACACGGCTTATCAAGTACCGGTCATAACGAAATGATTGCAATTAATAAAGCAAATTCCATGATTAAATTATTAAATATTGAAGAGAAAACGGAAACGCTAACTGTGCATTTTGATACAAGCGACAAACGCATGGACATTAATTTCCTTTTTGTGACATTGCACCAATGCAATAAAATTAATAAAGCGGTGCTAGGCACTTAAATCGAGTGATAGAGTAAAACATAAAATTGAAATGATTGGAAAATTCAGCCAACAAATGCCTCAGTATCGCTGTTCTGAAAGGGTAGGCTGCCTTGGATTTCGTCAGCTGTGTTTCGGTTAGCATTGAAGTGCAGCAGTAAGTATAATAACTTGATAAGAACACGGTTTTGCCTATCCCATGGCATGCACAGACCATGGAAAGATTAAGTTCACTAAGATTTTTTTTCATTAAGTTCAAAACACATTTACGGTACGGTAAGTGGTACAATCCACCGACCTTGATTCCTCAGCTTGCTTGTAACCGATTACGCTGATTTTTGGAGGGTAACAAGTTTATTGTGAAACCTAACTAATTACAAAAATGTAGCTCAATTGGTAGCAGGACAGCCAAAAAGCAGGCTGGGTAGATGGTACCAATTTTCAAATTTTTCAATTTTTTTTTCTGGTGGCTATGATACATTATCTAAGCTTTCAGGTTCATGGTGGATGTGCGGGTCCGTATACAATTGCAGTGGGACCACAATCTGCAGACATGTAAATACAAATGAAATTATTATCATTTTATATTATAACATCCATTCACTACATTTTGTATGCTTTTTTATAAGTCATTTTCAGCTTCGCATTTATGCATCCTTGTCAGTTATAGCTCATCTAACCTACGTTATGTATTTGAAAAGATAGGAAGGTTTTTAATGTTTTTTCGAAAAATTCTACTTAAAAAAGCACTTTCCTTCTTCATCAGAAATATATATTAATTCAAAACCTAACAGTTTTCATTCATTCATTTCCTATTTCACAGACATGAGGAATCCTTTATGGTAGTACAAGAGCTATAGAAAAATTCAATTTACTAATTTTTTATTTTAGTTTGATTAAGATTCAGTTTTAAGGTTCATACTCATCTGAAATTTATTTCGCCTTATTACTAGCTGTCTTCAGTTTTTCCAATATTATTATGGTATTAATACAAACCTTTTTTTTTCATTTTCAGTAACATAACAGTAGATGTCAGATACATCTTGTACCTACGTTTATTATGTTCTCTGACTATTATTGTGAAAACAAATTCAAATCTTAGTAGATCTTAATCCAATAGAAACTGCAACAGTGGAAGTCTTTCGATGAGTGGATGTTCAGATTAGTTACGGATATATGTATTCTACTATAGTTTACTGGTTTGCTGGTATTATCATTTTATATTATAACGTCAGTTTATTATTTTATGTTATGATATTAAATGATGTGACATAATTGCATTTAAATTCATTTAATTAAAATCGCTATTTCCGATTAGACTCACTACATAAATTATTGCAAGGAAACGGAACAGCACATCGAAATTTTAGGTTTACTATTGTATTGCTATATAATTTCAGATTATCCATGGATATTCCAAGTTTGATGAGATAATTATAAATCAATTTTTTTTCTCGCAGCTACATTGTCTAAACTTTCAGGTCCACAAATGGAATTGTTATTTTCATTCTATATTCATTCACTATATTATTTGTCATTATAATATTCATTCGCTATATTCATTATACTTATAATATTAATTCACTTATATTAAACATTACTATATGACATTAAATATATATTGGGAAGGGAGGGAGCATCAGGGTATCACCAAGCTGGAATTGGACAATGGAGTGGATGAAAACCGCGCAGGAGGGAACAAACAGTATCATTTTCTATCCTACCGATTCGATTGTGGTGCTGTGAATTCTACTCCAACAATTTCAGTGAGAGCGAAGCGCCCTTCTTAAAGCCATCCGGTAGAAGTTTAGGGGTTTGGGATTGGGTTTTTGGTTGGGGGGTTGGTGGGGGGGTTTTGTTCCGGGGGGGTTGGGAGTGTCTCGGGGGCCCCCCCCCCGTTTCCCAACGTTACTGTAAGGCAAACCGGTAACTCAATTTGACTTGCTATTTAATATTTAATGCTTACCAAAATAAAGATATATAGAGTATTTTAAAAATTTCCCAAATTATACAAATTTGTTTACGCAATCATTTTTCTTAGCTGCATCGAGTTTTTTTCATAGCCTTCTCTACCAGTAGATTACTTCCAACCACCATATCTGAGGCTTCAATAAAGGAAGTTTTCAACTCGTAACAAAAATTGGTTTTTTAGTTTTCGTCGTAATTATGCAACGTTACTCGTTATATTATTTTTGCAACTGTTTTCAAAATAGTTAGTTATACGAATTTTGTAAAGAGATAGTAGTTGTACCAATTTTGTTATTTATAATTTGAACGAATAATTTACACGGAAAGCATCATTTACCCATTGCTGTGTACTTTCCATGGATATTTTACTTTTTTTGTTTAAATGGTTGGGTAACACATTGAACATTGTATAATCAGCGTAAATTAATACCTTAATATTATCATTTTATTTTTTTTCCAACCGAAGATCCTTTAGCTACGAAAGTAATTTTTAAGTTGCTGTTGTTGTCTTTAGTAAATTGAGCTTAACTTAGTTATACATCCTTAAATTTCATAAATATCAACACTTATGTTAATAATCCACTTTAGTCCAATGAGTTGTTATTGGTGATGTAGGAAATAAGAACTAGATTGGCTCGGTATCTGAATCGTATTCATTCGAAATTAAACAGTATGATTTTGTTGTGACCAGAGGATGTCTCATCGAAGTTAGCTGCTCGAATGTTACAAGACATAGATTCATCTTTAGAAAACGCAGAAGTTTCTTAAAGGGTAAGAAAAGTTCCAAGATAATAGGAGTGTTAAAACAATAAAAAAAAACCGGTAAACTTACACGCATTTTTGATATAAGAAGGGGATTGTAGATGTAGGGATTGTTTCATTAAGCTTACTTTGGTTAGACATCTTTTCATTTTATAACTGTCAACACCTTTGATAATAATTTGCTTTGATCTAATGAGTTGGCATTGGTGACAAAACGAGGAGAAACGCGCCACTCAAGAAGAACGGGGACGAACATGGTGGAGACAATATGGTCCTTTTCATTGTTCATTGTTACAAGTATATTGTTCTTACAATACAATAGATTTGAGTGATTGCTAGAGAGCTGTAAAATTATTTCGTCAAGACACAAAAATAACCCGTGGATTTGCTGTCCTCTTTAATGGGAACCGATTTAGCTGCTACGTATCGACTATTACATATCAGAGTTCCCTCTAATTCAAAACTTGTCCCAAGGGTACGTAGAGCAAAAACTAAGCATGCAAAGATTAATTTTCATACAAATGGTTCCTGTCAGTTGCAGTTCTCCCAGTGCGGAACGAAAAGCACTAATTTTAGAAGCACTTAAATCTGTTCCGAGGCTTTCAATGTTACTAGGGTGGTCCAAATAATTGGTGAACCAAAATCTCCATCGCCTCAAACCTCAGAGAGATTATGTACCAAATCGTCCATCACTATTTCTGAATCGGATGAAACATTATATGAGTCAAAACTTTGTCGTTCACACAATTTACTGTATACACATACTCTATTTTAGGTTTTTCGTCGTTCTTTTTTCAACGCAAAAATAAAAAGACCTATAGAATAATGCGTGACATGAGGACAATTGTATAGGTGTTCGTACCAAAATATATGTATGTATGTATGTATGTAAGGTAGCCACCATCCCTTCTAAGACCTTGTCATGTATGCAGCTCCACTTAACAGCAAGATCAAATTGAGTTACCGGTTTGCATTCACAGTAACGCTGTATGAAGGGCCAAAAACGGTGGGGCGGACCCGTAAGCAGAGACACTTACGCGAAACCCGCGGGAACATAAGAATCTCCTTCCAACGATACGATCCAACAACTCGAATAACCCAATTCGCAATACTTATTAAGCTTTCTACGGGATGGCTTGTTAAGAAGGGCGCGTCACTTTCACTGAAACTGTTGGAGTAGAATTCACAGCACCACAATCGAATCGGTAGGATAAAGAAAATGATACTGTTTGTTCCCTCCTAGACGCCGGTTTTCATACCACTCCATTGTCCAATTCCAGCTTGAGTGATACCCTGATGCTCCCTCCCTTCCCAATATATATTTAATGTCATATAGTAATGTTTAATATATAGTGAATTAATATTATAAGTATAATGAATATAGCGAATGAATATTATAATGACAAATAATATAGTGAATAAATATAAGAATGAAAATAACAATTCCATTTGTGGACCTGAAAGTTTAGACAATGTAGCTGCGAGAAAAAAAAATTGATTTATAATTATCTCATCAAACTTGGATAATCTGAAATTATATAGCAATAGAATAGTAAACCTAAAATTTCGATGTGCTGTTCCATTTCCTTGCAATAATTTATGTAGTGAGTCTCATCGGATTTTAATGAAATGAATTTAAATGCAATTATGTCACATCATTCAATATCACAACATAAAATAATAAACTGACGTTAAAATATAAAATAATAATACCAGCAAGCCAGTAAACTATAGTAGAATACATATATCCGTAACTAATCTGACCATCCACTCATCGAAAGACTGTTGCAGGTTCTATTGAAATAATATTTACTAAGATTAGAATTTGTTTTCACAATAATAGTCAGAGAACATAATAAGCGTAGGTACAAGATATATATGACATCTACTGGTATGTTACTGAAAATAAAAATTAGATATGTATAAATATCATAATAATATTAGAAAAACTGAAGACAGCTAATAGTAAGGCGAAATAAATTTCAGGTGAGTATGAATCTAAAAACTGAATCTTAATAAAACTAAAATAAAAAAATAGGAAATTGAATTTTTCTATAGCTCTTGTACATCCATAAATGATTCCTCATGTCTGTGAAATAGGAAATGAATGATTGTAGACTGTTAGGTTTTGAATTAATATATATTTCTGATGAAGAAGGAAAATGCTGTTTTAAGTAGAATTTTTCGAATATGATCCTTTCTAACATAAAAACATTAAAAACCTTCCTATCTTTTCAAATACATAACGTAGGTTAGATGAGCTATAACTGACAAGGATGCATAAATGCAAAGCTGAAAATGACTTATAAAAGAGCATACAAAATGTAGTGAATGGATGTTATAATATAAAACGATAATAATTTCATTTGTATTTACGTGTCTGCAGATTGTGGTCCTGTTGCAATTGTATACGGACCCGCACATCCACCATGAACCTGAAAGCTTAGATAATGTATCATGGCCACCAGAAAAAAAAAATTGATTTTAAATTATTTTACAAAACTTGGGATATCCATGGATGATCTGAAATTGTATAGCATTTAAAGAATAATGAACCTAAAATTTCGATGTGCTGCTCTGCTAATAAATGTGATATAACCACAATGGAACTGACTCTTAGTGGGGGTTTGACGGGGGGGTATAGGTGTTCGTACCAAAATGTTGATTAAATTAAAACTTAAACACTTCCTTGAGGCCGATAAAGCACTCCTCGTTTTTTCTCATGAAAATACAGGAGCTTCTAAGTGCTTTATCTTTGCGTTACTTTATTATTACCTTTGTATGGGTCCCTTCTCATTGTTCGATTCTGGACAATGAGAAAACGGACTCACTTGCAAAGGTGGGCGCTGTGGAAGGCGATAAATTTATGATCGACAAATCGCCTACAATGATTTTTTTTCCTATTTTTCGTCAACAGTCACTCGTCAGCTGGCACTGTAAATGGAGTAAAGGCGATTTGGGGCGATGGCAACATTCTATCATCCTTAAAATGTCGAAGAAATCTTGGTTTATCAATCTTGGAATCCATCCCCCGGAAGTGGGTCGATATTTCATTCGCGTGATGTCTCGCCTCATGTCCAATCATTACCCAAGTAACGATTCAAATGCAAATTGGTTTTATTCATGTTCTATAATAGTTAATCAAAGCATTATGGAGTTCTTCCAGTTTTATCAGGCCATTTTCCAAGAAAAGGTGGTTTTAATTCATTAACAGTTCTTAAAAGTGATTAAAGAACAATTGAAGAAACCTCCATAAATCTACATCATATATAAGTGTAATTCACCTTATAAGTAATTATATAAGAAACTTCATCCCTCTCTCAAGACATCGATTCGCAACTTGCATAAAACATGATAAAAGTTTTGAAAAAGTTTTATGAAAGCATAACTCATCTTTTTCAAGAATAGAACAAATAAAGATGAACTTATCGCGCTCCTCATAAAATCTTGTTAGTCTTGTGCAAGAAATATTAGTTTTATTTGCGCTTTATGGTAGTTTCAGGTAAAACCATTAAAAAAATTGTGAGCGTGGCTATTCTATATTCCCTCAGAATGGTAGCCATTTACATATGAATACCTAAAAAAATTCTCGTTTTGCCAATACTACGAACAATTTCTGCTGTTTGAAATACATTTTGAAACTTAAAGTGGATTGTAGACACAATTTATTAAAGATCTAAAAATTTATCAGCCGCACTTAATTGTTGATTTTTCAAGTATTTTTTATTTTTCAAATAAATCAATGTTTTAGCAATAATTCCGTGGCGCAATTAAATTTTCGAACTTTTATGTTATAAAACAACAATAAACTGAACGTCGCATGAAATTTTTTTCAATGGCAGGCAAAAAACTAATGCATTTTTGGTAAATTTTACAATTAATTTACATACGCATCCACATTGGAAAAGAAACATCTCATGTATATCGATGTTTTTTTTTCTTTAATAGCTTCCACTCAACTATAAATAAAAAAAAGTCCCCATTCAGCAGAACGAATCCAAAAATGGAATCTTTGAAACATATTTGTGATGGACTGGAACTGTTCTTAAAAAGGAAAATCATAAAACTATCAAACTTGTGGTAGTTTTATCAAAGTTTTAATCATGTCTTGAATGCCATTAGAAGTATGCACCGATAAAACTATCAAGTTTTAAGCGAACCTTGGGAAAGAGTCTTGAGAACCTCCTGTAGTATGGGCCTTTTTGAACGTATGAGGGTTTTATGGCTGTTTTATCGATGTTATGTAGAATATCTAGTTTTGTGCGTAGTTTTATCAAATGAGCCTTGAAAACTTCTTAAAGTGAACCTTAAAATTGAATTTGTTACTTGGGTATTCTGGATGTTGGGCTAAGCGACAGCAATCTCAGTGAATGTGGACAAGGTTACCAGGACGCAGATCACATTATTTGGTCATGTGCTGAGCATCTTGGAATCAGATCTGAGCTTTTGATTCCCTTCGGGCTCGAGGTAGACAACTCAATTTACCGGTTTGAGATATTTTGGCTGTAAGTGATCTGGAGTTTATGAAACTCATTTATGTGTTCTGACTAACATTAGCCGTAGATTGTAATTAGTTTAACATGAATGTTTAGTTTTAGTTTTTTTTAAATATATCTGTGTTTGTGTTTTTTTTTCTCGAAAATGTTCAAGTTAAAAGTAAAACAAAAGTTGTATAGTTATGAGTTATAAATAGACGATTTAGAACTTAAAATAAATGTGTTATGTAAACCTTGTATTTCTCGCCTATCCTCCCATCCGTTAAATTGTTATTCCTATTAACCTTGAGAAGACCACGGTTCTTCCTCCCTAACTTTAGTTCTAAGATTACTGATGTATAATGAAAACTTGGCCTTGGATTCGATGGAGCCTGTTCAAATAAATAAAATTATAAAAAAAACTTAAGTACTATACTGACATAGATCCATACACAAACATAAATTGCCTTTAGTAAAAAAAATCGTCATCTCTAAAATACTTCGCCACTGCCGCCCTACTTTCCGAAATATTTCCTTATACTTCTTCACCTCCTTTTTTTTTAGTTTTACTATCCTCGAGAAATTGGCAGTCCAAAGGCCTTCCTCGCCAATAAGGTGTTATTAGGTGTGGCAGAAGAAGGCATTTGATGTTAATAGTAGCATAAAGTATGTATAGGGTCAGTGGGAATTCCTGTCAGGACATTTGATGGACGATGTATAAGAAGTACATGAGTTTAAGTTACAACAGGTTTCCTGTTTGGTATACCTACACAAACCCATTCTGAAGTCTTAATTTGATGATTTGATGAGTTATTGATGAAATTTCGGCATTTCATACACTAGTTCATTGTTAAGATTGCAGTAATGCCAACATGCCTCCATGTTCTCACCTGTATACAACTCGTTGCTTCCTCATCAGGGATGTCAGGTATTCAAACAAGTCCGTGTTTGTATGCACCTACTGTTGTGTTTCAAATAAGTATCCCACACTCTATGGGATCTTTAAGGATGGTGAGGAAGTTTTGTGTTAAATGTTGGAGCAGAATTTACTCGAGTTTATTCGAAAAAATGAAACACAATGATTAAGCTTGTATTGAGTAAAAAATTATGAAATTATGACTGAAACTAGTAAAGAGTGTAATGTTTACGTTGGCAAAACTTCATCACAAATTGTCAAGTGGTTCATGAGATGTCATCGGAACAAGAGCAGACCCGTAAAAAAAATATGTGTGCCATCATTAAAAATCCGATTGCGCCCCACAGATGCTCCGGAAATCACCTGGGATTCCGTCAATAGGAAGTCATTCAAGGAGACCAGCAATTACAGAAGCAATTCCCAGGACTATTACATTGATCTATCACCTGACGGGATGAGGAAGAAGAAGGTGAACAAATTTATCAAAAAGTTCTTGATTTGGCAGGCTATAAGTGGGTGGTGAAAGATTAGCACAAAGCTTGTTTTACACTTCTATTTCTAGATGGTTCATCTTTTCAGTTACTTAACTACTCAAAGAATATAGTTTGGAAAATTCCAGTTGTGCTTTATAAATTAAGATGTCATCGCACCCCTTGAGAAAACTATCCAAATTATACAAATTAAAACTAAGAACTATTAATGTGAAGGAACCTTCATGAAGCGTCAAGAAACGTCTACAACTTCTAAGACTGTTCCAGTAAGTATAAGCACACTTTCAAAATAACAAAAAAGTCATGTTTTTTTTAGTTTTAATAATTTTATTTGGCAAATCATATTTGTATTTGTGTTTTATATGATATTTTACTCTTGTTTAATCAAATTAAGTATTTAATCATAGCCAAGACTCCTAACTTTTCCTCGAAAATGACCCATAAGCTTCTGCACAGTGGTACTTCCCACCATTTTGACCACTTTTGGCCAATCTTCGAAGCTTTGCTTTGGTTAAACCCCTAAAAGTCTCGATTGGCGGTGCTTCCGGGCAGTTCGGCGGATTCATGTCTTCGGCACGAAATCTACATTTTGACTTTTGTACCATTCTAAAGTGTCCTTTGCGCAATGACATGACGCAAAATCAGGCCAAAACACTACTTGATCTTCGTGCTGCCTGATCATCGGCAATAATCGCTTCTGGAGACATTCCTTAACGTATTTCTGAGTGTTCATCGTCTCCGTTGTGATGTACGGACTAGATGTTTTACCACACTCGCACATTGCCTGCCAAACCATAACCTTCTTACCGAATTTTTCGGTAAAAATTGCTTTCTCCGTTTCGGGGATGTCTTTGTATTCGCTTACAGTATAGAATTGTGGTCCGGGAAGCGTTTTGTAATCTAGTTTCACATACGTTTCATCCTTTTATACACCCATTTCACACATAACGAATCGTAGATTTGCGGGCCCGTGGTTTCACGGACGCGGCCTGTTTTGGGTTCCTTTTGGGTTTTTTCTGCTTCCGGTATGTTTTTAGCCCAAGTCTTTCTTTGGCATGCATGACGTTACTCGACGAGGTCCCTAGTTTTTTCGCAACATCCCGAACGGAAGTCGCTGGTTTTCGCTTGTAGGCATCCCTGATCTTTTTATCGATATCCGGACTAACAGGACCGGATTTCCGACCACTATTCGGTGCATCTTCAAACGTTCACTGTTCTCTATATTTTCGAATCGCAGATCGTACTGCTCCGACGCTTACATCCTCTTCCTTGGCCAATTTTCTCAAGGAGAGTCCGCTCACAGTGCACCATTTGTACACGATACTTTTTCGTTGTTCCGGAGTAAGACCGCGCATTTTGATAGGTAACACAAAACTGAGCACTTTTTTGATGCCATGTCATTCAGAAATCTGCAAACAAAAGGACGCAGCCAAAACATGTTGAAATATTTCATTATATTCAAAGTGACCCTTAAAATAAGGTGTGCTTATACTTTCTGGAACAGTGGTTACTACTGGGATCAAAAAGTTCCCGGAATGTATACAGGAAATTTAAAATACAAGATGACATATCAAACTCGATATTGTTCCCTTCAAAGTACTTCCCATCGACTGCAACGCACTTATGTTAGCGCTTGAGCCAATTCTCGAAACATTTTTTTATTTTCGGTTTGCAGTATGGCCATCAGAGCCATCTTCGATTTTTCGATTATCTCGCGTTCCGCACGGAGCCAAATCAGGTGAATTCTGTGGTAGCTGAATGGTATTCCTTTCGTTTTTAGCCAAATATCCACGGATAACGATGGCATTATGTGACGGCGCGTTATCGTGGTGCAAGATCCACAAGTTATTTGCCCACAAATCTGGTCATTTTTGGCGGATTACTTAACGCAAACAACTCATAACGCTCAAATAATACTCCTTGTTGACGGTCTGTCCTTTTGGAAGGAATTCGTGATACTCTAGAGCCTTAAAAGCTATGAAAACTGTGAGCATCGCTTTATTTTTTGTCTGAAAACGACGTGGTTTTCTCGGCCGCGGCTCATTCGATGCACGCCATTCACTCGCTTGATGTCTGGATTGCTGGTCACTTTTCTTACGTTTTCATTGTCGTCGTATCATTGTAACCGTTCTTAACGCAAAATTTAATACAAACTGGTTGTTGCAAATTCAATTCAATTTTTTGAATTGTACAATATCGAGTTCACAAACAATTGCAGAAGTACTCAACAGCGTAACTTTTACAAACGTCAAACTACTAAGCTAAATCAATAGAAAACCAATGACAGAAGAAACTAATGCTTATTTCAAAACAAAAATTATATCTTTGACATAAAGGTACTAGGTTAAGTACTAGCATTTGGAAATAAATTAAAAATTGTTAATGTAAATTTACTAGTCTATGTAAATAATCAAATTGTTCTCATCGTTTCTATATTCATTATACGCTGAATCAAGCAATTGGGGAGTTAAGAGTATCTTTTCTCAATAATGTTTTCCTTCGTTTAATATCAAATCACAATGAACCCACTCGTGTGTCACTCCTTGGAATTTGAAAAAAAGGAATTGTGAATTGTTTGGTTTTCTCTCCTCGTGAACATTTACAGATTTTTGGTCAAGAGAATGAAATGTAATTAACTATGATTATGAACAAATTAACAAACATTTAAACTTATTTAAAAAATCTACAGCTCACAAATTTGGACTGCCCTAATGATATTATTTCGTTGCTCATAGCATACTGTGGTTTGGCTCCAAGGGTGGCAAATGATGAGATAAAAGTTTGCATTGACCGACCAAATGTGGAACATGACTGTTCGCAACAAAAAGTCGCGTGACTTCCTTTAACAACTGTTAGTTTCCTTCAAACCATTGGAAAGGCTTGAACCTTGAAAACTAGTATGCCTGATATTATCCTCAAAATTATGATCACTAGCAGCACCTTACGTGATAGTTCCATGAAGGCACGCGTCAGGGACCGGCCTACGTGTGATGAACCGTTGCATATTTTAGCGCTTCATTATGGTTGGCTACAACCTTATCGCTACTCGTTCAAGCTGTGAGTAACGTTCGTGCATAGAATAATTTCGTAGCAAATAGTTGGTCGAGATATGTGTCACTCGACGGGCTATGCTTCCAATGGAAAAAGCTGTCGTGATCGGTTGAGCGAAACTTTTATTTAAAAAAAACTGACACGAGTCATGTGGATGTTTATTCATGCCTCATTATGCGGGATGTTACTGGAGCCGGAAGCTGCAAAATTTCTGATAGATGATGCACGCGTGTTCAATAACTTTTAAGCCAAACGGATTAACAGTTTCAAACCATAGATTTTTGTTTTGTCCTGTCCTTCAAACTATGGAGCGATGTTTTATAAACAGAGAGGTAATGCGAATATTTTGCTATCTCTTTGTTTGAAAGGTACGGTGTATGACGTCACACCTTGTTAAATCGTCAAAGAACAAAAGTGATGTACAATTGACATATAATACGCTTAGCTCTTCCTGTACCATTTTTTCGCAAATGTATTTCAGTAATGAAGATTGAATAGAAAGGGATTTTAATCCATTCAATTATCCCTAATTCCAGCCACTCCCCACCAAGCATAAACGCTAAAATGAATCTACCCTTTCTAAGAATGATGCATGAATCAAACAATTGTTCCAATAAAGTGTGTATTCAATAAAAATGGTACACTGAATATCTTCTGAAACTTTTGATCCGTATGAGTAAAAAACCTGAAAATTTTAGCCAATTTTATTCATAGTAAAAATGTATTGTTTAAATTATTCATACAGAAGTTCCAGTCCTGTCGTCAAAACAAGATATTGACTGTGAAAAAAATGTGTGCTCTCTCAATCAAAATACAGAGACGTCCCACTGAAAGATCTCTAAAAACTTGGAAATTGCAAATACAACAATGTATCGTGTGATAAGAACCTTCAAGGAGTGTCTGAGTGCCCGTAGGAAGGAAGGAAGTGGTCGTGAAAGTGATCCAATGGACAGTAAATGGCCAGGAAAGAGGTTAAAAGCAAAACATCACTGCTAAAACTCGCGCTCGGAAACATTACACGTAGTTGCTCACCAAATCGTGTTGCATCGTCATGAATGACGAAACTTACGTCAAGACCGGCTTTGCTCAACTTCCTGGGCAAGAATATTATGTTGCCAAATCTTAGTTTGATGTTCTGAAGGATGTTCGGAAGAAGAAATTATGGAAATTTGCAAAGAAGTTCTTGATCTGGCATGCGATTGTGGTGTCGTGAAATAATTGCTCACTTCATCACTTCCGGAACAATCAACGGTGCGATTTACATGGAAGAGTGCCGTAAGAAGCGTTTCTTGCCATTCATAAGGAAGCACAAAGGATCAACTCTTTTTTGGCCTGAAAAAGTATCCTGCCAGTATGCCCGAAACGTGTTTGAGTTGTACCGAGCCAACGGAGTAAATTTTGTGCCAAAATGTATGAACACACCAAATTTACCGGAAATACGCGCAATTGAAATTTGTTTGGCAATTATAAAAACGCAAACATCCCAAAACTAATAAAACAGAGCTAGAGTTGAAGAACATTTGGGTAAAAACAACAAAAACGAAATTTAATGGTGGGAGTGAAAAGAAAGGAGAGAGCATTCGGGGTGGGAGATGAAATTGATTGAAACAAATTTTCTTAATCATTGCTCATAGTTTTTCATTACCAGAAATTTTTAGAAAATCCGGTAATCGGTTTAATTTTGGTGAGTAAATAAGTGTGTGCCATTTTTATCGAATACACCCTTTAGTGGAAAGTAATCAGCCTTTTGAGCCAAATGCGTGAGCAAAGTTTCATTCGAATAAAAAATAAAGGATTAAAATTTCACATATGTTCAGGTAATTTTGACTAGATATGATCTCCTAAAAAGATAGTTTCAGCATAGTCCACGATCGAATTACTCACAAATTGCTTGCCAAACCATTGCTTTTTTACCGAATTTTTTGGTAAAAATTAACATATCGGCATTGTCAATAGTTTATCCAGCACGGACCGTGGAGAACTGGTCACCCGGAAGCATCTTATAATCAAATTTAACGTAGCATTCATCATCCATAAATACGCATGCCAATTTTCCACACAGCAATTGATCGTTATAATTTACGGGCCCTTGGTTTGACAGATGCTGCTTGTTTTTTACTTCGTTTAAGCTTCTTCTGCTTCTTGAAAGTCTTAAGTCTATTTTGTGTCTTTGATAGGTCGACGTTACTCTTCGAAGCTCCCAGCTTTTTGGCCACATCTCGAACGGAAGTATCCTTCTTACGGGCGAAAGCTTGCTTGATTTTCTTCAGATTTTTTCTTGTCCTGAAATGAAGACTCCTCACCATACTTCCAAATCGCGTTACGAACTGCTCCGATGCTCGTACATTCCATTTTCTCTAGCTGACTCAGCGAAACGATGGGAAAAGTGCACCATTTGCGCACGATCTATTTGCGCTTTTCCAGGGAAATGCTTCACATTTTCATGAAAAGTAAATGCACCGGCACTTGAGACTGACAAAGTTATAAATTGAAATGTAAACAATGATACACAGTAATGATCGGGTGTTTGAACGTCAACTGGAAGCAACAGTGGTGCATCAAAATTGTACTTAGAATTTTTGGGACACTCTATATGTTCAACACCTTGTCGTTGACGATGTCCAAGTTGAGTTGTTTTGGATTCACTCTGTGTAATATTTTTGTGACGGACATCGTTTCCTGCTAGCTTGAAGATTTCATACCAATAGTGAAATTGATAATTCCATCAGCATTCAGGTAGCCGTGACATACGGAGCAGATCTTTAAAGCGACCGGTGCGCTTCAAGCGGGGCTTTGTCATTTTCTTAGAATTTTCTCTTTTGCTGCGGTGATATCAGTTTTCAACTAATGTTGGTTTGGCTTCATCAGTGTCTTTTACACGAGTATTGATAACATAACATGAAGTAAAAATAGTCGAGGCAAAGGGGTGAGCGACGAAATACAGAGAATGGGACGGGTGGAACGGGTGAAAATGGGACGGGATAGAAACATTAATAGTCCTCGTCCCAAGAAATTAACAGTTACAGAATATTGCGAAGGAAAAAAGCCTTGATGATAATTAGTAGTCCATGCTTCGGTGAGCAACTTTCGACAGTTTCGTCAATCACGTCTACTGGCGAATTGAATCTGGCTCATTACAAAAAAAAGTACGACGATTTCCACCCACCAAATACAAGCCGCCATCCGCCCCTGCAGGAGCGTTGTCATAAAATACACTAGCTCCAGGTAAATGCATCGTCCCAAACATATCAATTCGCCAATTTTGCAGGGCCACAATACGATTTTTCAAATGAAGTGAGTATGATTTCGTTTCCATCTTAATTTGATATTGGAGAGGTATTCCGTATGTACGGTGTACGTCGGTAAATAGAATCAAAATTATCATGCAGTCAATTTTAACTTTACCCAGCAGTAGCATCGGCTTCAACCACTATTCAATAATGATGCAACAATTTTTTGCATAGTGTAAAGTTTGAGTGCAAAATGGTGAAAATCGGCTCGTTGACGACAACAGTGTCCCCTAAACATGGTCTTATGGATAACAGTGTCGAAGAGAAATGTTATCAGTGTAGGCCTACGTCTCTACGTTTATGACCCTGTTGTAGATAAATTAGACTTAAGGTAAACCTCGTGTTGGAAGGTTGTCTCCACCATATCACATCCCTGGGTTTGGATCCACTCCAGAGAACGACTGTCTCGTTACATTGGTGGCAGCGGTGGGATGCGATGGACATTCGGAGGACGAGAGGAAATCCAAGGACTTGCTTCGACATCCTTGGAGGGCAGCAGGAAATCCCCAAATCCAGCACGGGGAGCACCACCTATTTAGTAAATATGCATCGCAGAAGAATATCAGTGGAGATAAGCGAAGAGGTATATTGAAATTATATATAATTGTATATTTTAGAATTCGTTAGATGTCATTGATGGGACGTAATGATACTTCGGCGAGGTGAATCCGTTATTTCTGCCCATTGTACAAGGTCGTACTTCAAAGAGGTGTCTTTGTAATGCATGTACCATCAGAACATTTTTGAAAGATTGTTTTTAGAACTAATAAGACTCTTAGCCGACTCTTCAATGATATTTAAGTCTGAAAAAAAAATGAATGATATTTTGTCTCTCTGCGGTATGAGTAATGTGGTGAACGGCCACTATTATCCACAAAAGATCTACTCGTGGAGGTTGCAGAGAATAATGAAAGCAGGATGCATCGTTATATAAAGAAGAAGTAACAATTAACGTCTCAGTTTTTACTTGTGAACTGTAAATAATTAAGAAAAAATATGTAAATAAATAAAATTTAAGAAAGACTCCGATAGAGTGTCTCTCCACCATGTTACATCCCTGGGTCTGAAGTGGCAGGAGTCACTCCAGAGGACGACGGTCCCGTCAAAACATAAAATTGCAAAGGCAAAGATTTCTGAGATTATTGTCTTACTATTTCCAAACCTGGCCTACTGATTTTGTTTGGCTGAAAGCCAAACGTCTAAGTCTATCAATGAAATTAAAAAAGAGATTAAATATATATATATATATATATATATATATATATATATATATATATATATATATATATATATATATATATATATATATATATATATATATATATATATATATATATATATAATATATATATAACAATAATAATAATATAGAACATTATATAATAAATAAATAATTTAATATTTCAAGTTTGTATGATGTGCTTAGCTTTGAGCTAAACTAAACAACGCATTAAGGAAAAAAGTACGTATTAGTAGAACGTCGTTATGATGTATGATATGTACTACCAACCATTGTATGATGATGATGATGATGATGTAATACTACCATCTATTGCAGCAAGGTAACTTTCCATAGCAGTGGAATAATCTGAAAAACGATTTGATCAGGATTCTATTATTGTTTGTGATCATCAAGCTCCTGTATGAAGGGCCAAAAACGTTTGGGCGGGCCCGTAAGCAGAGACACTTACGCGAAACCCGCGAACATTGGGAAGAGAATCTCCTTCCAAAAGCAAGTTCACACGCACAGCACTAGAATCGAGCCCTCGATTGACAGAATAAACCCAATAGATGGGGTCGAAGAGCCCGCCCTCGTTCCACGAAATGTTAACAATAGGGAGGAGGCAGTCCCATGCTCCCTATCCAAATCGTTTTACTTGGGTGCCCTGATGGTCCCTCCCTTTCCCCGTTATATGTTATTTAATATATAATATATTTTGTACACAACAAATTAAGATATCATTATAGACAAAAATGCTAATTTATTCAAATTTCAAACTTGAATGGATTGTTACTGAAAAATAAATAAAAGTTAGATATGTATCAATATCCTACTAGTCCTGGGAAAGCTGAAAACAGAATAGATCATTCGAATTATAAAAGATAAAATTTCAATAAAAGATATTATTTTATAAGACACTGTAATATTTGTAATATTTTTCTTTATACTTTTCTAGCGACATTTCAAAGATAGCAAAGAAAGAAATGGCTTATCTTACCATAATACCACAAACACAACATTAAAATATAATCCAACATTACGTATAAGCACATGCCAGCCTTTTATGAATATAATAGTTGAAGTTCAGAAGTGCAATTTTAAATAAAATGGTATGCTGAAATGCTGAGATACAAATTCCGCCTTTGATGCCTGGCATGTTGCTCCAGGCTCTTACATAGTTTTGGAATGCAAAGATGATTCCAAAGCGTGCTGAAATTATTAATAAAATGAGAATAGAAAATATACAATATGATTTAAAGGTATAAGATCTTCGGTCGCACCCCCTCACTTCGCTATTGTCAGATTGACAACATTGCCCAGGCTACGCCAACCAGCGTCTCCATGTTTCAGCTGGCAGTCTTTTGTGATCATATGACTCGTGGAGGCGTGAGGTAGGAACTTGTGAGGACGAGAGGTCGGTCGCACCCTCCTTCGAAGTTGTCAACTCACCATTTGAAGCCCATATGTACTACCAACCATTGTAGCACGGAAACTAGGTCCGACAGCAATGGGCTCTCCTCTCTGTTAGACTTGATCAAGCTTTAATATACCTGATTATTCTAATCGTGGCGTTGGGGAGGGGCAAGGGGTTGGGTGGAACGATATGCAACATCACTTATACGTATCCACAGGGATATAAAGAATCTCCTTCCAACAACAAGATTGAACAATTGGTCATAAGAGCGAGCTATCTAACATGAGGATGCCCCAATGGGCGGAAATATTTATATTATAGTGTATATATGTATGTATGTATGTATGTATGTATGTAAATGAAAAATACTACAAGCATTCGTATCTATAACACCTGAGCATTTCACAAAGCTTTCAAAATGGGCCAGTGATGTATATGAATGGAGACTGGATGAAACCTGTGGAAAACCATGACATACCTTACAACTTATGTGAAACGTCAAGTATAGATTGGGAAGTCGGAGGTCCCACTGTTCGTCATGGCTCCATAAAATTCTTCACAGATGGCTCAAAAATTGGAACAAAAACGGGAGCAGGAATCTTCGGCCCTGGGGTAGAAATCTCAGTGGCGATGGGAAACTATCCAACGGTTTTCCAAGCGGAGATCTTTGCTTAGTAAAATGTGTTAACGTTTGTCTGAAGAGGAAATATAGATATGCAAATATTTGTATTTTAAAAGACAGCCAAGTGGCACTCAAAGCGTCAAGTAAAACCATCCCATCTTTTCAAATATTTAAGGGGAGGGGGGGGCAATAAATAAAATGATAATAACAATATATGTGGTGTGTGGTGGGGGCGGGGTGGGAGGCTGAGAGGGGGGGAAGAAAACAATTCAAAATTATTATACAATACTTGGGAATGCCACTGATGATCTGAAATTATACACCATATAAAGAATACTTCCATTTTTCGTGGTAGGGTAAGATTTCAGCATGCTACTTTACCGGGGTCACGCTGCCTACATTGCTTTGGTGCGGCTGCCACCTAATGTATAGTTGACGCGATTCAGCGTTTCTTACTCAGCCGCTGGATGCCAGGATAGACGCTGTTTGAGCTGCACCTCCTTGGTGAACAGACGCTCGGAACGCACCTCCTCAATCTAGCTGAAGTCAGAAGGACAACAGTGCCCAGGCTGCACTACCAGCTAAGTTCGCAACCCTTAGCTGGCGGTCTTTGTTATCTCTTGACCCGTGGAAGCGTGAGGTAGGAACTTGTGAGGACCATAGCTATGTTGCGGGGACGCACGCTCCATCCCAGATGTCTACTCACCCTTTTGCAGCCCCGTATTAGTAGAACGTCGTTAATTCAAAAACTCGAGAAAGTAAAAACAACACTTTACTTGTTAACTTTACAAAAACAAAAAAAAAATAATCTGATACACTTTTTTAAACTCTCACAGTAAGCGCGTGCAAATTTCTTCAAATTCTACAAGAAAAACTACAAGGTACAGCCCAATGGGGTTGTGCGCAAAGGTGACGTAGGACTACGCAGCAATCTAATTCCCATACACTTTCCAGACACGTCAGGGCCATCCGCTAATGGATTTAAGTCAGTCCTGAAAAGGGCCAAGAAAATTCTATTGTACACTCTTTTGAAAACATTTGGTGGCTCTTAATTATGATACGGCCCCGGTTGTATTTTCTACGATGGTTGAGAGGGCCACTATCTCTAACGCGTAGAAGGTAGTTATGGATCTGTTGGTTCATTGATTGTTCAACGCGCTTTGCCATTTACTCCAGGACGCGGCGTTTAAAGCAATGCCATGTTCAGCCGGGGCGCGGTAATGGAAATTTCAAACAGCACAAGAGAAAAATTCATCCAAGCGAACTCTTCAGTTGGCAAATTGATTTGGTCGTCCTGAAAAGGACGGATTTAGTTGACGGGGGAGGAACAGTTCGCGATTGAACTTGGGCTATCTTTCTTGGTTCATCTCGTGGGATGATTGATTCTTGTCTCGTTGTCACGGGTGGCTTTTTCCCGCCAACTCGTAGGCTTCAGCAGCCATGTCTCTCGCAGCAAGAATGACGGAAGCATCGGCAACAATAGCCAACTGCACCAACGCCTCTCTGGGCAACGATTGCTCGCCAGTGCTGCCGCCAACTACGATCCAACTGCAGATCCTTCTCTGCACAGTTCTACGACCACCGGAACACTTAATCAAAATGTAAGTAGTAAAATTCTTGTTTATTTTTGCATTCTATGTCTTATATACTAATTTTACAATATTAAGTGTTTTAGCCCATTGGGCTCTTCAGCTTTGTTTAATGTTTTATGTGTTAAATGTGTTTAGTGTCTTTTGTGTTTTAATTAATTTTTCAAATCAGCCCTTTGGGCATTATTAGTTTCAAAATTTGATAACCTACTTAAACTAAAACTATAGCTACAATTTGAAAAACCTAGGGGAGAGGAACCAGATTCCGAATGATCTGGTGATCCGATGTCAGGCAGTGGGCCCTGTACCGATTGATAGACTCACTAAAGCGATCGACGAGCATTTTTATCTCGGCCAGACGGTGGACCTCAGATGTTCTTGTCCTCGGAGGGCTGTTCAGAATCATCCCGAGGAACTTATTTTGAACACGCTGGAGCTTCAGGTGATGTGTTTTTGCGCAACTCTCCCAGATTGACATGCCGTACTCGATGACTGGAAGTATGATTTGCTTGTAGACAGCAAGCTTGTTTTTCAGAGATAATGTAGACCTTCTGTTAATCAATGGGTACAGTAGCTTCAACAGAACGTTACACTTTGTGACAGTTTTGTCAACCTGTTCCCTGAAAATAAGCTTGCTGTCTATGGTAATGCCAAGATAGACAGCTGATTTGGCCCATTCCACCGTTGTGTTGTTCAGGCTTATTATACAATCCTCAGGCGGAACAAGTTTGGGAGAGTTGGAGTGTGGAAACAGGATGACCTGGGTCTTCGCCGCGTTGATACAGATCTTCCATTCGGTGAAGTATTCTGACAGAACATTCAGGCTTCGCTGCAGTTTCGCTGTAAGCGCTCTTATTACCCTACCATTGTGGACGACTGCGGTATCATCGACGAACAACGATAGAGATCCATTTTCCGGGAGTGGGGGTATGTCCGAGGTGAAAAGGTTGAACAGAAGTGGATCTGATATGCTTCCCTGCGGAACGCCGGCGGAGATTTCTTGCGCATCGGAAACTGCACCATGCAGCGAAACACGGAATGTCCTGTCCGACAAATAATTTTTAATTATCTTCACCAAGAAGATAGGAAGATTGTATCGATGCAGCTTGTACACCAGGCCATCGTGCCACACATTATCGAAGGCCTTCTCGATATCGAGAAGTGCCATGGCAGATGATTTCGAAACAGACTTGTTCCGCCTGAGGATGTTGATGACTCGATTAAGTTGGTGCACTGTTGACCGACCACGTCGAAAGCCAAATTGTTCGTCGAGCAAGATGTTGAGCTCGTCGGCAGATGAAAGAAGCCGACGGTGGATCGCTTTCTCAAACAGCTTGGATAGTCCTGAGAGAAGGCTGATTGGTCTATAGCTCCTAGAACATGAAGGATCTTTCCCAGGTTTCTGGATGGGTATGACTTTAGCTGACTTCCAACACGAGGGGAAGTAGCTAAGTCGGAGACATTGGTTGAAAATCAACGCCAAATGGACATAGAACTGGGGGCTCAATTGCTTGAGCTCCAAGTTCATGATGTTGTCGAAACCTGGGGCCTTAATGTTCTTAGTCGCTTTGATATCGGTCAACAATTCGTCAGCTGAGATCTCTAACTCTTCCGAGAAGTCGTTGGGACTTATATCGATGTTGTTTATAAGCGCGCTAATGGCAGCTTCGTGTGGATTGACGATGTTTTGTCCGAGATTGTGGGAGCTGACGAAGTGTTGACTTATCTCAGCAGCCTTTTCTGCAGGAGTTATCAAGCGATCCTTAGAGCCATTGCTGTCTAGTGGGATCAAAGGTGGAATGGGCCTTGGCTTAGTTTTCAATATTTTTGTCAACTTCCAGAATGGCTTTGCACAATCTGGGAGAGAGCGGATTTTGTCGGAAAAATTGTTATTCTTAAGGTCCACCATTCTGGCCTTAATAATTTTCGTCACTCGATTACAGTGACTTTTTAGCGTTGGCAAACCAGTTCGCTGGTATTGCCTTCGGATGGCGTTTCGCAATTGTATTAAGTCTTTAGTGGGTCTATCAATCGGTACAGAGTTGCTCACCTGATCTATCACTGGGACATGTTGCTCCCGGGCCTGGGAGATTGCTTGCTCGATGCTCTGCAGTTGGCGTTCGATGTCATCAACCGAATCAAGGTGCATGTCGAAATCGATGTTGTCGTCAACGTGTTGTCGGAACCTTTCCCAACTGGCGCGATGGTAGTTTCGTCTGGTGACTCGATGCCGGTTGACCGAGGAGCCAACTTCGGCCACCACCGGATAGTGGTCTGAGCTGAGCTCCTGGTGTGCGATCGGCTGGGCGATGTTGTTCCCCATGTTGGTGAGGAAGATGTCGATTGTCGAATGAACCCCAGATCTGCTCAATCGGGTGGGGGTATCCGGGCCCAGGACGGTGTAATGTCCCTCTTCCAGGTCTTCCTGCAAAATTATTCCGTTCCGATTCCGCCGGGTGTTCCCCCAGGTTTCGTGTTTTGCATTCATGTCACCGGCGATGATGAACTGCCCCTGCCTCCGAGTTTGCTTACGGATGTCGTTTCGTAGGGCCGTTGTTGTTCCGTTGGTGGTACTGGCTTGCTTGGGACAGTAGGCCGCGATGATGGTGATAGGGCCGACGGTAGTTTCGACCTCGACTCCGATGGCTTCGATAGACTGCAGCTGGAAGCTCGGAAGCAGATGGCAGTTGATGTTGTAGCGCAGGGCGATCGCAACTCCTCCTCCACTAGAGCCGCTACGATCAAGTCGCACAATCCGATAACCAGGGATGGAGACGCTAAGTTCGGGCTTGAGGTGCGTTTCCGTGACGATGGCGATGTCGATGTCTTTCCCGTTAAGGAAGTCACCGAGCTCAATTATTTTGTTCCGGATGGAACAAGCATTCCAATTAAGAATGTTGATGGTGCGTTTACGGTCCATACTTGAAAATAAATGTCATCGTCACGGATGTGGTGGCTTTGAGCTGTTCCTCCTTGGAGCGGCAGGAACGTAGTTGGCGATAGAGTTCTTGCACGAACTCCACCATTTGCTCCGAGTCGTAGAGCTGTCCATCGACGGGTGGTTGCGTGGAGGTACTGCGACTCAGATTGCCCCAGCCTGGAGGAGGAGTCGGGTTGGGGGCGGCGGCGGCGGCTGCCGCGAAACGATGATGAACGGAAGCTGACGGGCGGTTTGCTTGGCGGTGATTTAATGGGATCGGCGGTAGGTTTGGCACCTGATACCGAAGTGACGGGAAATTCTCCTCGTTCATCGGAGGTGGCAGACGGCGTTGGCCAGGCCGGGATTTGGTGGATGACTTCTTGCGGATCGCCAAAAAATCAGCACGTTTTGGGCAGGCTCGATTGCTGCTCTCATGGTTTGCGCCACAATTTGCGCACTTCAGTAGCGCACCTTCTTCCATCGGGGCACAATCGTTGGTACTGTGGGCTCTGGCACACTTGTCACATCGCGGTTTCATGTGGCAGTTACGCGTTCCGTGGCCGAACGCAAGGCAGTTGCCACACTGCGTCACGTCGTGCTGTCTCGGACGATACCGGTCCCACTCGACGATAATGTTGAAAAGGGCCCGTGTTTTTATCAGTTCCGCCATCGTGGCGGATCCCTTCTCAAGGTGGACCAGATAGAGTTGGTCCCGGTAGTTTCCATGTTGCTGGCGCCTGATGGGAAACACCTTCTGAGGCTTTAGTGCCGCCGCTTGCAGGTCTGCGAAGATTGACTCCGGAGTGAGTTCTGGAATCAAAATGCAAAGGTGTACCCCTTATATAACATTCATGGCTGCCTAGGAGACGTTCCTTACTTAAATATGAAGTCTGTGCGCGGAAAGTACTGTGTATTTGGTAAATTTACTATGAAAAATCGATATTATAAGACATCACTTCATATTTGCGTTAATTTTATTAGTTGCATGTTAAAAATCAATAGTTTTAAATATTGTAATCGAAGCGTAGAAAACGTCCCGATCGATAGGTGCAAACATTTTGGAAATCAATCGTGGAATGACTTAGTTAGTAACGTTCAAAACCTATATATTTTACGTTACGCTCCAAATTTTCGCAATTTGAACATGTACCCCAGTATTGAAAACACAGACGTAGTCCTACGTCAAAAGAAATCTAGACTACATCAGTGTCACATTAGCACTCGCTACTAAAGAGTCTGTAAGTCACTGACGAAACGGGTGTATCTATCAAAAGATAACCTTTTTTAATATAAGTTTAAGATTAGCCAGTACAACTATCATTTAAATATTGGGTTCACAATATCAGTTTTGAGTTCAAACATCCACAATTTGAGTTCAAACATACAATATGGTATGCACGTGAAATTGTAAATCGCAAAAGTAGAAAAAAGCACATACAGCAAAAAAAAATATTTTTACAAAATGTAATACATAGAAACATGTTGAGCCCTTGGTGCAGAAAAATCGTCCGTTACAACTCACAAGTAGCGAAATATATACAATTAGATCCAAAAGTGTTTTTCAACTTTGCGAAATGAAAAATGAAAACGTATAATTGTCTATCCCGCATTCAGTTCGAGGAGTTCGATGACTCTGATAACGAAGAAATTTGTAATAAATTTTCTTCTTGCAAAACATTTAAAAATCAAATATAACGACACTCTTGATTTTAATTATTTATCTTACCTACCCGTACCCAAAAATGTCGTATCAATTGAAAATGTAACAATTCAAGAAATGTAAATGGCACTTGAAAACTTTGATTCCTGCAAAGGTTTCGATGCAGAAGGAATGCCACCGCTCTTATTGGAAAAGCTAGCAATTTATATCTTAGGCCATTATTTGGCTCTTAAAGCTGTTACTTAAGTCTGGGAAATTCCCATTTGTTTGGGAGAAATCCTTTTGACGTAGGACTACGTCTTTGTTTTCTATACAGGGGTATAATTAAAAAAAAATCGAATTGCGACCGTCACGAAAAGTGGTCAGGTTTTTGAGTTAATATCTCAGTAGATTCTCAAAAGATTTTCAAACATTTTGCACCAATCGATTGGACATATTTCTACGCTTCGATTTCAACATTGAAAACTTTTGATTTATTACCTTAAACTATTGATAATAACGCAAATATAAGGTGATAATTACGTTTTGCAGAGTAAATTTATTAAATGCACAGTATTATCTTATCACAGACTTCAAATGTTAGTAAGGGAGGTCTGATATGTAGTCATGAACGATGTATTAGGAGTACTTCTTCTTCTTCTTTAGCATTTGAAGCTTATTGCTTTCGCAATTAGCTTATTGCTTGCTCTCAACTTAGAGTTCTAAATGCACTTCCACAGTTATTAATTGAGAGCTTTCGATGCCAAGTACCATTTTTGCATTAGTATGATTGTGTGGAAAGTACAATCATACGCTATGCCCAGGGAGTCGAGAAATTTCCCTTAACGAAAAATTCCTAGACCAGACCGGGAATCGGACCCAGCCACCTCCAGCATGGTGTTGCTTTGTAGCTGCGCCTTTACCGACTGAGCTAAGGGAGGACCCTTATATTAGGGGTACACCATCGCCAATTCCTCCATTCGTTCAACAGTAATGAAGTTGTGCGGAACGGCAATGAGCCTGTATTGAATTGGCAGCTGACGGTGACAAGCACCCTGGAGAGTGCACTGGCGAGCAACCATTGGCCAGGTAGCTAATGCCTCTGTCGCATTTGGTTAGGCAACCGTTGCTATGTAGCCATTGGTTATGCAGTCGTGTGATGGGCAGCCGGTTAACCAAGCCAGTGGTGAAATTATAGCCAGCCGGTTGGCGCAACCACGAGGTGCTTGTGTTTGATCTAGTTGGCAGCCATCATTCGGTAAGCCGCTACGTTGAATGGTACGAACGGTATGAGCCAGCCAGTGTGTGAAGGCCATTCGATAGGTCCAAAGAAGATCGATCAAATATGGATCATTTAAAATTCGTCCTTTCTAGGACGACCAATTTGATTTTCCAGCAAAAAAGTTTTTTTGGTTGGAATTTATCTAACATACCGTTCCAAATTCTTGTCGATTAGCAGTGAGCGATGGCCAAGATATAGTCGCATACCTTAAGCCTTGTGTACAATTTCAAACATAGCTCGGAAATTTAAACGGTCTCTTTATTATTCCTGAGCGCAAGTTTATGGCAAAAGTGTCATACCAAATAGAAATAGGTCTATACGCCGTCACGAAATACTGAAAAAAAAGAAAAGATTTTAACATTCATTAGACATTGCTACGTTGTCCTACATCACCTCTGCGTACAACCCCAGGCCCTTGTAATTTTTTATACCCATTTTCAAATCTAGTAAACGTTTAGATATCAAAAATTATCGTGGAATAGTTACAATTTCATACATTCCTAAAATGTTTGATGCAATTGTTAGCCAAAAAATGTTACATGATTGAACATAATCAATCTAATCTAATAATCAATATGGATTTTTCAACGGTAGATCAACATCTACTAATTTTTTGAAATGTTTCATTTTTTCGATGGGAGCAATGAAGTAAAGCCTTTGATAGAGTTCACATTCTACTGCTACATTTCAAGCTAAAGCGTATAGCGTATAGTAGATAAGGAAACTTTAAAGATGGCTTGAATAATATTTGACGGATAGAATGAAAAAGGTTCGTTTTAAAGGAAGAACAATCACAGCAGTAATTGTCACTTCATGAGTTTCACAGGGATCTCATTTAGGTCCTTTACTATTTACAGGGTGAGTGGTAATTCCTTGCAATGTTTTTTAAACACGTGTAGCTTTGAATGGGTAAATTACAGACATATTTGCAACTTTTTTCTTTTAGAGTGTATTCAAATGTCAACAAGGTCTGCAAGTTTGTTTTGTATATTCATTCGTTTGAAACACGTGATAATCATGGACGCGGAAAAAGGAGCTCGTTGTTGTAGTTGTTGTTTTGTATTTACGTGACTTTCACCCTGAGGCTGGTTCGTCATGCCAGAAAGACGGCCAGGACCCTACATTTCGAACCCATCAGCACATGGGCCAACGGCTTTCAAAGAGTTTTCAATTTATATAATTCAGACCGCCTGGGGTGAAGGAGCAACCACGCTAACGACTAAACCACCGGCACCGTCCACGGAGAGCTAGTGATACGCCTGTTTTTGAAAAATTTTAGATCGTGCATTATTTTGATGAAATTGAAAGGAGTCGGAATAAAAGAAAGTCTAAACTTTCACATCCCCAAACGCTACAAAGAAACCGGTGCTTGGAAAATACCTCCCAGACTTGGCCGTAAACGCACTGTCAGGTGTCCGGAAGCCATCAAACTAGTGAGAGAGCGAATTCGGCGGAATTCTAACATATGTAACATAAGTCCTGAGAAAAATTCAAAAGCATGGTACTTGAAATCAAACAATCGGATTTTAAAATGCTCTTCAGGGTATTTTATTCTATTAATAAATTGTTGAAAAATATATATACAGTACGCTCAATGGACCATTATTTTCGATTTTACGCAGCGTACGGCGAACATGTTGAATCAGGTTCTGGACGGTGTCTATGTCTATTTCTTTCATCTTCCGCTTGATTCGATTAACCAATTGTTGCTCATTGTTAGCTTCCCAGCCATTGTCGTACACCATACGTTTGAGAACACTCCAAAAAATTTCAATTGGACGAGCCTGAGGCACGTTAGATGGATTGTCCTTTTTCGGAACAAATGGTATGTATTGCTCAGTTAGCCAATCTAATGTTTTTTTCGCGTAATGACAGCTTGCAAGATCCGGCCAAAACATGATTTCGTCGGCAGCGTGATATTTGTTGATGAATTGCTTCAATTTCGGCAAGCATTGGCTGAAATACACGTCAGAATTGACAGCTTTGGCCTTGTTTGGGCGTATCAAAGGCGCCGAGATACCCTTCGATGACATGGCTGCCCACACTAACACCTTTGGCTCATATTTCGATTTGCTGGCATATTTAACATCGTCTGGTGTTGTTTTAATGTTAGCAGTATAGAAACCATCGTTGCCACTCAATTGATGATGCGAAAACGTGAAGTAAGATTCATCATCCAAAATTATGCACTCTCCATTTGCAAAATGCTCGCGACGAAGTGCACGGCATCATTTTGGTATTTTTTCGTGTTGTTGCTGTGTATATTTTGGTGCACGCTGACGTTTCCGATAGATTACGTTATGTTTTCTCAAAATCCGATGGACTGTCATGTTTGAAACCTGAAATTTTCGTGCTAATTTGCATGTTGATTGGCCAACATTGTTTTCAGTGCTTGACAGCAGTTTTTTCGTTGTTTTGGCACTCAATTTTGTTGGGCGACCACTTTTCTTTTTATTTTCCGGTTCTTTACCATCACGACAATCTTTCAAAACACGGTATATTGTTGATTTTGATATTGGCTCGTCTTTGAACACGCTCAAAATTTCACTTGTACTAAGCCGTCCAAAAAGGTTGGCGACTTGTGCTCGTAAATCCAGCTTGTAGGACATTTTTAATGGAAACTACTGCGCAATTTGAGTTTGACAGTTCAGTAGGAACACAGATGAACGTGACAAGTACATTGGTTGACATCTGCGTGTTTGTTAATGCTGTCAAATAAACGCTTGAAAGTATTCCCAGGACTTATGTTACACATGTTAGTTAGTCTGGCCAAAAGATGGCCAAAGAACTAAGAATGTCCCAGTCGACGGGCAGAAGTATATTGAAAGACGACCTTGGACTGAATCCATACAAAAAACAACGGGTGCATGGCTTGACTGAAAAGCAGAAGATTGCAAGAACTGAGAGATGTTGGAAGCTGCTCAAGTGGCACAATGATTGTGAAATCCTATTTTCTGACGAAAAAATATTTCTGCTAACCAGCAAAATGATATGGTGTATGCAGCGCATTTTTCTGATAGTCATCGTAATAAACTAGTTGTTCAAAGGTTCCAGAATGTTTCAAGGGTAGTGATTTGGGGGTATTTCTCTAAAACTTTGAAAGTTCTATTGCTGTTCATTGAACCAGGTGTTCAACAGTAAATAATCCATCGATAATGTTTTGAAGAACCATTTGCTTCCCTTCGTCAAGAAACACTACAAGAATGCACTGTACTGCTTCCAACAAGACTATGCACCGTCTCACCAGGCAGAAACAACAGAGGCTTGGTGTTAGGACAATTCTCCGGATTTTATTCCGTCGTAAGAATGGCCTGCCTATAGGTCGAGAGAATTCAAATCAGGTGAAGTATTTAAAAAAAAAAACATCTAAGATTATATTTTTTCCGAATTTTTGAGAAAACTTCATTATAGCTTGAAAAAAAAAATTGAGCTATGAATTTTTGAAGTAAGTGATGTTCGGGAAAATCGGAAAACTTCAACTGACGTTTTCCAGGTAGACTGAAAACCCTTTTTTATTGTTCATATATTTACGATACCAAACCTGTACGATAGTAAAAACAATCCCCAGCTGTGACGCTTGTTTACCACGCATGCGGCTGGAAAAGGGAGATACATTTGCACTGAACTATCATAAATTAAGACATATGTTGAAGATATACAAACAGGAAATATATTGAAATTTAAAATTCATACAAGGTTCTCATTCGTATGACCATATACTTTTCTGACACGAACTCCCACTCACCCTTTATTCTTTTTGATGACAATGATGTCAATCTTCTGCTGAACCTTCTCAATGTTCTTATTTAAGTTGATGATATGAAACTGTTCATAGAAATCTGTAATAGCTTAGATTTGCAACATTTTCAGAATGAAATTGATGCCTTCTGCAATTGGTGTGTGTTTATATTAAAAAGTGCAATACCATATCTTAGTCTAAAAACACACTACTCAGGATTTGACCTATAATTAAGGGAATTAATTAATAGAAAGAGGCAACAAAATTAGGGATGAAGGAATAATTCTGGACTCAAGATTGACGTTTAAAGATTATTTCAATACAGCAATTCATTAAGCAAACATTATGTTAGGATTTATCAAAATATTTAGTTGCCATTTTAAGGATTCATATACTATTAAAAATAATTACTGCAGCATATGTGACATCAATTCTCGAATACTGCAGAATATTTTGGGCCCCATACCAAGAAACATATATAAATTGAAAACAATCCGTTCAAAAGCAACTTTAGCTGAAACACGAAACATGAAACACGTTGCATGTTAATTAATTTATGCAAAAAAATGACCAATCGACAGGATGATAGAGGATAAAAAAAAGTATATGAAAATGTGTATGTACATGTTAAAAGTGTTTCAGATTATTTTTTTAGAACGTGAACAAGTGGAGTGTTAGCTTAAATTTTCCGAGTTTACCAATTAAAGCATAGTTTGTTGAATTGCCAACGTTGAGATCAAAGATACAGTTGACGCATAGTTCTTTAGATTATTGCATTTTGGTTCCTTTGGCAATTTTCTTCTAACGTAGGATTACGGTTACAAATCGAGAATATTTTATCAGCATGAACCATTTTTAACGTAAACACCTTTTTTTTTTAACCTGATTTCAAGCAAAAAAAAATAATCAATTGGGCATTTCCGTCTAAGAGCAACGTTCCATTTGGTAATAAGGGTTGTGTGAAAAAATAAACACCCAGTGGGTCTTTTGTCTTGAGCACGGAGACATATCCTTCTTATTTTTCATGTTTATCACCGGAAATTGCTCACGAGACCCTTGGGCATCACTAATGGAATGTCCCTGGACATGTGAGCCACACCCAGCCATGAAACATCGTTCTGTAAGTTGTATACACACATACACATTTCATAAATTCAGGCCAGAGCCTATGATTTAATAGCTTTTCTCCAGTTCGTTTGCTTTGCTCGGCCCGCTATCTGTTTCTTATCCTCAAGGGGTTGGTGAAGAATAAAAATTTATCCACGTCGACTGACATGTCGCTGTGTTCACCCTACATCACAATTGATTTCTTCGCTTATTCATTTTTTCAAGCACTGTCAATGAAAACAGACTGAGACTAAGTATAATTTCGGTCGATTTTTATTTTTTCTTGGGACTAGAAAATAACCAGATTGTTTTACTTATTTACTATGAAAATCTTAACTCACCTCTTGCAAAATTGGGTCGAATTTTGTAATAATAAGCGAGTTAATCTCGGTAACCGTGCATCCCAAAGGGCATCAATTTTCTTTCTCATGCTTTTGTTTCTCTGCAACATGATTTTCATGAATATTGAGCAGAAACTGAACCGATCAACTCCATAGGACGAATGTGGATTTTAATTCAAACCTGTCCAGGTAAATTTTCGGAACATGCCACATTATAGATCTAAGAAAACGTGTCATTATTCATGTTCAACTTATGAACAAAAAAGAAACAAAAACGTTCTTATCCACTATAATGCCTACAATGGGACATCATCGCCTTTAGATTCGATTACCAGATCCTTTAAGGAAATGTTGGGCGTTAAAAATTTGCATAGTTCCTTGCCAAACAACATACAATTCGATGCGTTCAATAGTTTTGAAACTGCATCTGGGTAGAGTAGAGAACCAGAAAAATGACAGAAGACTCAGGAAGTGCATGTGAAAAAGGAGATATCATTTTCTTTTTTTTTTAAATAAAAGAATCACAGTTTTGATTCGGAAACCAATTGGAAACTTTCCTCTACAATCAAGCACTTTACATCTCTGACAATACCTGATGAGCATAAATGCCGCGTATGTGATTGTGTGAAGTTGAAATTCAGCTTGCACAGGTGAAAGTATTCAAATTTCTTTTGATTGCCTCATAAATCAATAAAGGTATTTATCAGGCATGTAGAAGTACAACGTATAAATATTCGATGACACTCGGTAAAGAAATTTGTCTGTATAACGGTTCTGGGAATTTGCGAATATGTGATGAGATATTTGAAGGCAAACGTGGATACATACATGAACCAGATTGAGTTCGTTTCATTCGAGGCTGCCGCTTAAAAAAAAGTGATTATATGCTCAAATTTGCACAGAAGGAGGAAAAGATAAATCGTATCTCTCATACAATAACATGTCAACAATATGTAGGTAGACTTGTTCAGATTTGAAAATTGCAAACACGTTGATCAATGCCAGCCTAAATCTCTCAAATTTATCATATCAAATGGTATTCGTGCTAAATTCTTGAGCTAATGCTGAAGAGGTTATTTGAGCATTTACAGTTATTTTAAATCAATGACAAGTGAGGGCGTATGAAAATGCTAATGAGATATATATCAAGAGAAGAGACAAAAAGAAATTTGAGCTTTCAAGTTTTTTCACCATATACTCGTACAATTTTGTTTGAGCTGGGTTAGCGCATCCAAACATATATACCACTAAGAATTGGTCTGACCTATTATGAAATGAAAATCCAAATCGACTAAAACAATGTTTTTCTCAAAATGTGTTTAAAAAAAAATGACTTTCAATGTGGTTTAACTGAAATTATTTTATCGTTAAAAGGGCGTAATAGATGTGAAAGGATTTCATGATCGTTCACTGATATCGCTTTGATTTATTGTTTAAAAATGTACTTTATATCAAGTCACAAATAACTTTTTAATGATTCAATGAAAAAAAAAATAAATAAATAAATTACCTAAAGAAATGTTTTGTGTTAAGTCATCCAAGTGAAACGATTTGGATAGGGAGCATGGGACTGCCTCCATTGCAACATTTCGAGGAACTATGGGGCGGGCTGCCCCATCTTTTGAGTTCATTCTCAATTGAGAGCTCGATTCTAGTGCTGTTGGAAGAATACGCCTAAATGCCTCTGGGCACATGGGCCCGCCCAAACGTGTTTGGCCTTTGTACAGGAGCTTGATGATCACAAACAACAATAGAATCCTGATCAAATTTTCGAACAGATTATTCCACTGCTCCGGAAAGTTACCCCGCTACAATAGATGGTAGTATCACATCATCATCTGATAAACAATGTATTAAGTACGACCTTTTTCGAAAAGCAGTTCTCAATTGCGAAATTTGTGGTAACACAGATAATTACATAATTTTAAAACAAAGGCTGTTTCGAAATTACCCAGGTAACCAATAAGCAGTTCCAAAGCGTCTATACGGCAGCCTCTCAAGCAATTAAGTCGCCTTAAATGCAACATAAATGCTACTTTTGGCCCAATATACGGCTGCTTTACTGCAATGCTATGATAATGCTTCATTAATGCTATTTTGCATTTGAAATGCTTATTACAGGCTACAAGTATTTAAATAGCATTTGTAATCCAACTATACAACAGATAGCATTCAAGATGCTGATATAATGCTAATATAATGCTTGTAGCATCTGAAATGCAGATTTTGGGTTGATTTACTGCATATGCTAATGTTTATTGGTTACCTGGGTAACTCAGTAAGACCCTTTGTTATTTATCTACGTCCGACCACAACTCCCATCGACCCAGTAAGGTGTTACCTTGTATTTGAAAGTTGTTGGAGAAAATAATCTTTTTCCGTCTGGACAAAGGGGTTGAGATGAACAACCTACCTTGAGATATTCAATGTGGTCTCCGTAGGGGTAAGGGAGTCTACACCGACTGATAGTTAGAACCTAGGAAAAAGAACAGCTACCGGAGGAGTGGAGGGAAGGGATCATATGCCTCATCTACAAGAAAGGTGACAAGTTGAAGTGTGAGTTCTTCCGAGCGATCACCATTCTGATTGCCGCCTAAAAAGTGCTATGCCACATCACCCGTCGTCTATCGCTTACAGTGTCGGACAAAACAATAAGACCACCTGCAAATGAAAACTTTACGTAAGCACACTAACCGTCAATTTGAATTGCATTCATGCGACACCCTCTGGCGAGCATCTGTCTTAATCTGACAGATGATTGTGCCAGCGCTACCGCATTGTAAATTACCAACTGAACTGTACACATCGAAAATCTGTGTTGATTGTGAAATCCGTGCGACATAAGTATAGGACCACCTTTGCATTCGGCCTATTTTTACAACAAATATCTCTGGATTCTTGAGGTAGGTCACTTGATATGCTTAAGTATTGTTACTTCATTACAATCAAAACAAAAATTGAGCTCCAATTCCATTATTATTTGATTATTTTTAAAATATATCAGAAATTTACCAATACATCATGGGCCGGAACTATCACTGCACGGAAAGGTTGCGAAAGTACATCAACCAACTAGCGACGGCTGGGAAATCCCAACGAGAGATTGCTGGAATAGTGGGACGGTCGAAAACATTTGTGTACAATGCCATCCATGCCCTCAAAGCGCGCGTGGCAACTGGACGACCCCGGAAGACCACAGCTAAAGATGCCGATCCGTTCAAGTCGGCAACAAAAATCAGAGATGAGCTGGAGCTATCCGTGAGCTCAAGGACAGTCCAGAGACGACTTGTCGTGAAGCAGCTCATCGGTCAAAGCCCCCGGAAAGTTCCGATGCTCACCCGAATACACCTCAAAGACCGCCTCAAATTTGTGAAAGACCATCTGGACTGGGTTGGCCCCGAAAACGGGAAAAATTGCGGTACATACTGTGGTCAGACGAAACGAAAGTTAATTTCATTGGATCTGACGGAAAACGGTGGGTTCGGCGACCGGCGGATTGTGCATCCCGCCCACAATACTCGACGAAAACATTCAAGCACGGTTGCGGAAACATCATGGTGTGGGGATGCTTTTCAAGGTACGGAGTCGGTCCAATCTTCACGATCACTTCCAGTCGATCACTTATAACGAATGAGTACGTGGGAAGTTATCAAGCCCACTTCATCAACGGCCGCTCGACAACGGACCAGATCTTTACCGTAATCGTTAGGAGCGAAGAAGTCTTCGGAAATTATTATAATGTTCTTAGAAATGATTGTAATTTGGAAATTTCTAAAAAGAAGTCAGGTGAAGTTGTTTTAATTGCTATTTCTACCAAATTGAATTCAGAAATTATTGATACTTCAAAAGTTAAGGAATTTGTAACACATGTATTTGTCACAAACAACGCTCGTAAAGAAGCATATGAAATTATGTTTCACATTCCTGACGAAATTATGTCTGAACTTTCCCCAGAAGTGAACGTTCACATATACGGAGACTTTAATCAACGTAGTGCTGAATTCATTCTAGACACTGAAAATGAGTGCATCTAACTACCAGTCGTTGGGGAAAATGAAACATTGCAGTTTATTTTCGACAAAACTGCAGCTCTAGGGCTCAACCAAATTAATCATCAAACCAGCAAAAATGCTGTTTTGATTTTTTATTGACAAATATTGAGGAAGATTTCTGTGTAGTTGAATCAATGTTTCCATTGTGGAAAAATGAAGCTTTTCACACAGCAATTGAGTTCTCTTTATTTGTCTACGAATACAAAGACCCAACGCCTTCGAATATGTAGAAGTCTTCTAATATCATTAAGCAAATTATGATATCATAAGACACACACTTAACAGAATTAATTGGCAAACCATTTTTAAGAAGCAAATTATAAATTATTCATAAATTCATAAATTATTGTTTGAAATAATAGTTGAAAAGTAATTCAAACCAGCCAGTTTGGTATAAGAAAAAAACAAAGAAAAAAACAAATAAAAAGGAGAAAAAACGGAACAAAAAAGCAAAAAAAAGGACACAACAGCACCAGGGCAAAACCCGGGAATATCGGAGGGTGGCATCCTTAAAACAACCCATAAAAAAGGCAGCAAAACCAAACAAAAAAAACTGACTCAACCCCGCCCACACAAATAGGGCGAAGCGGAGAACTATTACAATTACTCCACCATCCTCAAACACATATTCCCCAAGCTGGCGGGGGGAAGAGTGTGTTTATTTTTCTCCCGGTCTTTGGGGGGGTGGGGTGTTTTTTTTTTTTTTTTTTTTTTTTTTTGTTGGGGCGTAGAACCACTGCGTCCACTGAGTTGAACTTTTGTGGTATACCCCTGTTTACTATTCTAATTCGCATCTTAAAGCTAGATCACCATTTGTCAAGTGACCAGCCCAAGACGCGTCTCCCAGTCTGGCAAAATTGAGTTTATAAAACCCACCACCTTTCCAGGATTTGCAGTCCAAATTTCTTTAGGTTGCATATAGCCACTGTACAGAAATTTAAGTCTGCTCTTGTACAAAGCATCACAACTGCAAAGCAGATGTTCCGAGGTTTCACGTTCCATGTTACAGAAACGACAGATATCATTCTGAACCTGGCCAATGTTTTTCAAATGATATCTACTCGGGCAATGTCCGGTTACTAGGCCAGTATAGGTACAAAGAACTCTCTTATTGAGCTCCAGAAGCTTTTTACTGATTGTAACATTTGGAATTATAAACCTTTTCGCTTGAACACACTTTGTGGTGACCAACCAATTGGTCATCACCCTTTGCACTTCCCAAGATTTTAATTCCATTTTTATGGCACAGTATGATATACCGCAGAATGGTTCTGGGCCAATAAACTGTGCATTTGAACCTTGTTTAGCAAGGGAGTTAGTCATGTGGAGTTAGTCATGTCGAATTTCAAGACATCTTGGAAGGTTTGAATATACTAGACGTTTCCAAAGGTTCCGGCCTTGATGGAATACCACCCGTTTCTAAAAAATAAAACATAGCAGTGGAACTTACCTTTATTGTGGCTTTTTAATATGTCATTGGAATCTGCGATCTTTCCTACCTAGAACCTATTTTTAAAAGTGAAAAAAATTTGACATTCCTAACTATCGTGGAATTGCCATTATTTCTTGCATTCCTAAACTTTTTGAAGCAATTATTAATGAAAAACTGTTTACTCATTATTAATGAAAAACTGTTTACTCAAATCAAAAACAGATTGACTTAAAAGCAACATGGATTTTTCAAAGGCCGTTCAACTAGCTCAAATTTACTGGAACTCGTTAACTACTCGCTGATAGCAATGGACAATCGTAACTATGTAGAATCTCTTTATACAGACTTCAGCAAGGCTTTTGATCGCATTAACATTATAACATATGTAGTGAAACATAAAATGTAACTATCATTGTAACAAAATGGTCTACTACTGATTGACGACAAATGAATAAATAAATCCATAATCAAAATATTGTCTACTGCAAAATAGATAATATAAAGACAAAAATGTATTCAAAATGAAGAATAGGAAACGTTGTTTTAATTATTCTAAAAAATTCAATGATAAAAAATGATTAAACATTCTGGAAAATCTTTTGTTGTTCTTGGAGAACTGCGAATAATAAAAAAGGGCATATTTTCTTAAGCTTCAAACACGCAATGAAAATGAATTTGGAACATCTCAAAAACGGATGGTCTAAGAAAGTTTTACCAAAAGCTCTATGATTTGAATAAAAAATAATCTACTGCAACCACATTACATAATCGTAGTCCATTTTATCAAACAAATATTAGAGATTTGAAGAATACACTAAAAGTTTATCTTCGAGGTAAATGTTTTTTTAAGATTTCGCATTCCCCGTAGTTTTTAAGAAAATCTTGGTCTTAGCTTTGAATTTTATGTTAAAAATTTGATTATGTTAAAATGTTATATATATGTTAAAAATTCTTTTTTAATGTATGTTTTTTTCTTGACAGAAACAAATATTTGTCTTCCATGTGCATTTTTTAACGCTTAATAAATAGGGCTACATCTTGTTCTTAAACGGGTTTTCCATTATTCAGAAGGTCGAGAGCTCAAACCCTAGCCCGGCCCCTTCCTTGCCATTTGTCATTTTGCCTCTTTCTATCACCACTTAATTCTGAGAAACCCAGCAGTCAAAGGTTATTTCAGCGCCAACATTTGATTAGGGTGAATCTGCTTTTGTAAACAAACACTTTGTCTGCTAATTTATCGGAAGTTGAATACAATTCCCTCAAATTGAATATATCAGCGGATAGAAATAAAGCTCCTCTTCCTTGAAGAGTGCTTAATTTGTATTTGTGACCTTTTGTTGAAGAGAAAATGACTACGAAAGTCATTGTTTACAAAGGCAGATTGGCTCTAATCTAATGTTGGCGCTGATTTTATTGATTACATTGCACACCACAATGAATCCATGATGTTAAAATAACCCTGTTGTTTTTTGGCGGCCCGGTCTGAGAGTGTGTCTCCACATCCGCGAACTGGAGCTAACGGTCGCACTATTAGACCTATTTTTTCTTTCTCTTCTCGTTTGCTCAGCTGCTTTCGCGAGAACGTACCCGACCTACCGAATAATCATCGTCATCATCGTCAGTCATTAGAAGTTCTTCGGTCTGCGCGGAAGTAAATAGATTTTTTTTTTTAAAGTTGGTTTCTCGTACTGCTTAATTCTCTGGTGCTGCCCACCGCTTGAACCTTGGTGCGACTGATAAGACAAGAAAAATCACAACGTAGAGTGATCGCACCAACAAACCCTTACCATCAAAACTATCCTTCCCTTGGCAATTGTGGGACACAGAAGTAAACACGGTCGCGAAACAATGATTGTTAAACTAATCATACTTCCCCTCCCTCAATTACACAAGTTCTGATCAGTAACGAAGAAGCAACTACTACGTGCACAGTTAAAAAAAAAACAAAAAAAAAAAAAAAAAAACACAAAATTATATTTTTTTCTACCTTGAAAGTGGTGGGTTTAAAAAAATTACTATGCTTTTTTTTTATAGAAATAGCGCGGGAGGATAAAAAAAAGGCGTGGTTGTTGCGTTGTGGTGGGGTGGAAAAAAATATTTATTATTAACAGTTTGTGTTTTGTGTTTTGTGCGGTCATTTTTTTTTTTTTTTTTTTTTGGGTATATATCGCGGCGGTGTTGGAAAAAAAGGGGCGTTAATTTAAATTTTATTTTTTTTGGGGGGGGGGGGGGGGGGGGGGGAGAAGGGGTAAATGTAAAAACTTAAAGGGTGGGGGAAAAGGGAATAGTGCGAAGGAAGTTGGGGGTGGGGGGTTGTTTTGGGGCAGGGGGCAACTGACGTGTTTTGTTTTTACTGCGTTGTTTTCGCGAATTAAATATCAGAAAATAATTCGTTATTCAACTTCAACTAACAGTGAAATCATAAAATCTCCGCGTGTTTTGTGTAAGACGTAGTGAATTAAATCGATTTCCTCCCAAAATGTGTGGTGGTCGGTAGTATTTCCCCGATTTTTTCTGTATTGTGCTTCGCCCCCGCACCCGGAGGAAGAGCTACATCAGCTGAGTTTTGTTTGTTAGCGCTATTAGTGTTGAGCCACTGGACATAAATTATTGAATTAAAGTATATTTCCGCTTTGTCGCGAGTGAATTGATGATTATTAGCAGTTTTGAAGTCGATATAGAGTCGCCTCATAATGGGGGATTAGAATCATTGGCAGACGGTGAGGAAAAAAGAAGAACAACAGTGAAAACGGCCATTTGCTAGACAGAAGTGACGAAAGAAGCCAACGCGCATGCGCGCGTGTGTGGCTGGCATATAATTTCAGATGCACTCACCACGGGGTGTACAGAGGGAGAGCTGTGTAGTTTGTATAACTTTTGTTGCACAGTGATTGTGGTTTTTCAAGTTAAAGCTCTTCACGAAAATGTTTTTTTTACCTGTGATTATCATTTTGTTGTAATTGTGCGCGAAGTAATGCTGTTTTATTCGAAAAGGATGATGTGAAAATATTGCCGAATAGCGGAATGCTAGTTCTGTAGAGACATAAATACATCATTAAGCATCACAGGGAAGCCTTCCAAATGAAGGCTGAATATCATCAACAATTTCGGGTGAGGTCTTTCTGATTGTAACTAAATTTGAACGATACTTCTAAATACGTGCCATCCTCAAAACAATATGATTTGATGATGGAAGTGTATGCACAGTACCTATATCCAATTGATGTTAGCACTGTGTTTATGCGGGGCTTGTTGTAAGTGAAAGTGACCTCGGAATGGACGTGAGTAACCAGGCATTCTGAAATGGGTCACTGGATCCCAACAGAGCTATCACCTTCCAATTCCCGGGCTAAAAATGTTTGTCGTGTCGATAACTGTTCGTTCAAGTGCAAACATTTTTCTTCCATAAAAACACTGCCGGACAGTGGGCGTTGGATTGTACATACACACACACACACACACACAAAAAAAAAAAAAAAAAAAAAAAAATAAAAGTGGGGGTTTTGGGGGGGGGGGAAATTAAAGGGAGGGGGGGGAGGAAAAAGGGAGGGGGGGGGGGGGGGGGGGAGGGGGGGGGGGGGGGGGGGGGGGGGGCGGGGGGGGGGGGGGGGGTGTGGGGGAAAAAAAGGGGGGGGGGAAACTGGTAGTCCTCTACGACCACGAAACATGGACATTGCTCGTGGAAGTCCAACGCACCCTTGGTGTATTTAAACGGAAGGTGTTGCGTACGATCTAAGGTGGAGAGGCTAATGAACCACGGATTGCATCAGTTGCTCCCATCGTGCTCACGTTTTGTGTTTCCATTTTTCTTGGCAGTCGCCATTTTTAAAATCCGCAGTTGGCACGCTAACTTTTTAGCTCCAGCTTGTTAAATGATGATATCAGAGCTTGAATTTATGTAGAAATCGTTGAATTCCTTGGGTATTCTTGGGGTACCAGCATTTGGCCAATAGACATATTGATCTGGTATTTCACTGTTTAGGAAGAAGTTATACTTTGCATTAAATAATAAGTAATGATCTCTTCGGATTTGACCGCCATGGTCACTTGTAGAAGTGACCCTTGACCACGCCTTGGCGACACGAGGTTTGACAATGGTTACTGTTTTACAATTGATACTTTGATTAGGAATTCAACCACCAGATGTTGCTAGTGCGCAAGCTTATTGTTGAATTAATGTAACTCAAGCAACTGATGAGCTAGAAAAATGGAACCGTTCTTTTGATGATCAAGGGCTACATCACAATGGCCAATATGATTTGAATTTCAAACACCAGGTGTCGCTAGCGACCAAAAATGTGTACTTCCTTTTTTCAAGGAGCTTGTGAGTTAGAGCGTAACAATGTTCGGGATAATTTTTCAAACGATTAACGGTTACCTGATAATGTCTAGATTGCTCTAAAATTCAATCACCACGTATTGCTGATAAGCAAACAATTTTTTGAACTTCTGCATTTCAAACTGAAGAATGGAATGTTCGGGAAAAAAAAACTTCTGATGAGCTTAGGCAGCAATAAAATGGCCAGCTTGATTCGGAACCATCAAATTCAATATCTCTAGAACGTAATGGGTAAGAAAGATTGAATTAAGTTGTTTGTTAGATAATTTCGAACTCATAAGCTAAAATCTGATCCATTTATAGGGTTTCCCAGAAAGTATGAACACTATTCCTACACGGAACTGGATGACGTAAGACAGCTGATTTTCATTGTATGTCTTTGTTCACATTCTGGAAACCAAGTTTCTGTGTGGTGATTGGATTTTTGCAACAAAGTCATCAAAATGTGAGGCATTAGTCCCGAAAATAGTTAAGCCAAGCAGCAACAGATCAACTGGCGAAACTGGAAAGTGTAAGTATCGGAGAGGTTCAAAATACCATCCGAATGTTTGGTAAGGATTATAACATTGCGGACGCACCAAAATGTGTTCGAAAGCCAGGATCAATAGACCGTAAGGTGGGCCAAAAGATCATGATGGTTTTTAGAATAAAAAAAGCATTTCTATTCGAGATGTTGCCAAAGGCTGGGTACTTCTTAGAATAACGCCCAACGTGCCAAAGCAAGAATCCATCGTAAAACCTTCAAGAAGCAGACAATACCAAAACGGAGTGATAAGCAAGCTGCCACCGTTGAATCGCGGGCTTGGAAACTGAACGACGATCTACTGTGTGGAAAATTGGTGTTTATTGTCGTGTATGATGAATCCTTTATGAAATTTGACTATAAGACGCTCCAGGGAGATCAACACTACACCGTGCATTACGGCCAGGAAGTCAATAATGCAGATAAGTCTTATGGTTTGGTTTTGAAAGCTAACGGGTGGCCACTAAATAACAGGAATGACTTCAATACTTTTCTATCAGAACAATAATAGTTTCAGAGAAATGTCACCCTATGTTGGAAAATTTTCACACACATACTTACACTCCAAAATGTTCAGTTGTTTACAGCATGCTGTCGAAAAGTATTGCGGGCGCGTATTGTACAATTCTGTCAAGCGAACATAGATCGTGGGAAAAAGTACACGGTGGACCATTTAACCGCAAATATGTTTCGAAAACCGTCATATAACGTACTCTGAAAATCATGGCAGTAATTTGGAAGAGAGGTAAGGGCCCTCCAACGAAGATTATGGAAAAGAACACGGTCCGATCGCTGGGCACTATGTTTAATAACATGGATTCGGTGAACCCGCGGGAAGCGGCCAGCAAGTCAAATTGTTCAAAATCGTACTCTGAAAAAGGAAGGAATAGTATGTCGAAACAAAACCAGACACAACAAGGACACATCTACAACTCTTCCGAAAGTTAAGTACAAATTCAAGCAAAAGTTCGAACAAACCGTGATGCTATGAATCGCAATTTCCGATAAGGGATTTTCGGAACCGTGGTTCAAACGTGGCCATCAACCAGCAAGTCTACCAAACAGAGTGTTTGCTGAGAATTCTAATCCTGTTCCTTCAGAAACATCATTTGGATGGAGACTATATCTTTTAGCCGTACAAAGCAGCATCACACTACGCGAAGAAGACGCTAACGTTCCTAGAGAGCCAAAATATACCATTTGTGCCAAAATACCGGAATCCAACTAATCTGCCTCAGTGTCGTCCTATCGAGGATTTTTTTTTTTTGGTCTGTTGAGCTGAACTGTATACAACGGTAATTGCAAGGCCAAGGACACACGAAGCAACTCATCAACAGGATCAAGAGCAGCATCCGGAAAATTGATGTGGCAGCTATCCAGCGATCATGTGTTACCATCAGGGATAAACTGCGCCCTACGACGGCCACGAAACATGCTAATATTCATTAAGTTAGAAGAATAGGGTCAACCCTTTATATAAAATAATCAGATCAAATTGTACTTCTTTGTTGTTCTTTTCCCTAGCTATTCTTTCCATTCCCGCTATTTCGTGGCCACCCGTTATTTGTGAATGCGAAATGTGGTCAGAGTCGTTTGTGAAATTAGAGACAATGACGATTAATACGTACATCCGGGAATGCTTGAATAGGCGTTTGCTACCAATGATCAGGAAACATGATGGTACAGTTTTGTTTTGGCCGGATTTGACATCTGTGCATTATTTGAAAGACATCGTAGCATGGTACGACGCCAACAAAGTTCAATACGTGCTGAAACTTATGAATCCTCCAAAAAGTCCACAAGCCCGACCAATCGAGACATTTTGGGTTCTGAGCAAGGCATGTATAAAGAAACATGTTAAATCAGCATCTATCATCGAACAATTTGAGACTGAAAGAAAAAAAGTGCCTAAAACCTGAAAGAAAAAAAAAGTGCCTAAATTCCGAAGAAGTGCGCAGAGACTGATGAGCAGCGTTAGGGCAAAAGAGCGTTCCTTGGCTTATGATTAACGACAATAAGACTTTTTTTTTATATGCTACTGAGAGAAAACATGATAGAGAAATGATTCATGAAACCATGAATTTGATCGTTTGAAATTGGTCATTTTTCCAAGACTGATAAGCATATAAAAAAAGCTAAGCATATCTTTTTCTTTGGTTTCCATTGAACTTTATGGGAAGAATGCATTGAACAAGATACGTCAATTTTTCATATGAACTTTAAAATCTAATGGGGTTTAGATTGTTTACGCCTTTAATTCAATTTTTGCTGGACGACTGCAGACTGACAAAAATATATAGACAAATTGGTAGATTGGTTATTTTTTCAATAATATCAACAATATTCTGCTTATGGTATTCTAACATTCCTCAGCTGGCTAAGTTCTTCGCTGTAATGTGATCGAATGAATAGGAAAATTCTCTCCACTCCAATCACATGTACATTCATTATCGCATCAATAATGAAAACTTTGGTTTCCTTCTACAACGGTACATATGTACCTTGCCAAATCATTAACTAGTGAATTTTAATTTACCTGGAGCATTCTCTTTAGGTTACGCAAAGTAAAATTTATAACAGATTTTTTTCCGAAAAATGTAACTACGTATGTGTCATCTTCCATCATACTTGTGCAAAACTTGTTCCTGGTGACGTTAGTTTCAACATGAGTAAGCAGATTTTTTCGCGGTTCTCGCGTTCCAACTTCAAAAGATTTTGAACGTGTTCATAAATTCTGGTGAAACCACTGCATAAATAATCCTTCCGAATCAGAACACTCCTGCTACGCAAGCACAGAGGCGCAACGGTTATTAAAAAGAAGCGGTAAATTTCTATAATAAACAGTCTTTATTATATTACAACTATACAAAACCTTTAGAGGGACATTTGCTTTTCATTCATTTAATTGTATGGAAAACACAGACAACATCCCATTTTAAAATTCAGAACGCAGTACTACATGCACCATACCGAGCAAACGGACATATCACAAATGATCGATGAGTTGAGTAGTGGTAAAGGACCGCCACGATGGCCTCATCCGCATGACTAGTCATAACTCAAAACGACGTGCATGGTAACACGTAAAGGGTGCCGTTTATCGATTTTATATTGGTGAATAGATCATAATTGGTCCTAATTACATGCGCAAATGGTTGCAAAGTGAGCAAGAAATTTAAGTATGATTACAGTATCTCTCACCACGATATTCAAGGATTCTTGTATGATAAATAAACTGTTAAGTGAGCGCTTCTACTCCATCGTACTTCACAGTTTGGTAATGCCAAATGTCTCTTCATTTGTGTGTATCCAGAACGGATTTGCCAATTTGCAAAAATCAATTTGTGTGTTTCATGTGATCTCATTCCAAACCGCTCTCTAGCGATATCATTTTGGTTGGAGGTGTACCTTCTGGATGAGTCCGCGAAGCGCTAGATTCGCTATTGTATCGGTGTCAGCGTCGGGTTCATGTAGCTACCATGTTACACAAATTTCCACTTTTGATTTCATTCATGGAAATAACACTTGAAGTGCTGGTAGTGAGCCAAGCAGCATCTGCATCCAGCAGAATACGGTACAGCTCTTCTATAGGTACAAGGTACTTTACGGACGTTAGCATATCTACGGTTGAGGGTGGATTGGCAGTTTGAAATGTGTTCCATGTACTTCACCCTCGGCCTCCCGTAGCCATTTGTTCTTCCTACGATACCCAGCCATCTAGCTCAGAAGCATCTCATGCCGCGAATAAGTAGAACGTTCAGCCATACATTCGACTGCGCTTTTACTGTTCGGTTCGATCAATGCAATTAGTTTCTGGTTCCTCCGTACCATAGAACACCCGACCAAGTCAGCATGAATTTGCAATCCAATTTGTTTTACGGCTGTGGTGTGGTAATAAAACACTGGTCGAGCTGGCACAACAGAAAGCAACGAGAGGGAAGAACATTCTATTAGTGGGAATGATTCCAACAGAGTGCAATCGAAAAGCATCCTATACATATCCAGTGAACAGTGCATCGAACGGAGTTCAAATTTATTCTATCGATTTACAAGGAATAGAAAATCGTCTCTAATCTGTTTAGCTTCTGTTACTGGTTCATTGAAAAGTGTCTAATGCTATCAACCTTAGACAGATGGTGTTCCCCACAAGCTGAAAAGTCCACTGCTTTAACAAACGGAAGTAGTTTGCATGGTTTCTGATTACGAGCATGTGATTGTGAACGAAAGAAATATATGGAGAACCTTTAGAACGGGAAGTTATGCTTTACTCATATACCAGTATTTTTTTACAAATTATTTTAAACTTATGATGCCGTGTTACTTTTTCGACGACTTCCGATTTTTCGTGTTTTTAGTTGTTTATAACATTTCGGTGGCCGAGTTCTCAAAGTGTTGATTAGTCAAATCGTTACACCCTCGGGTAAATAAGAAGTTTGAAAAATGATCCGGATCGTAGGCGGATGTCAGGCGAGCTGAAATTGGTGATCGATACGCAACAGAAGTTTTTTCACCGGTGGAAAAATAGTGTGTGTGTGTGTGTGTATAGCTTCCGGGAGCAGTTCGCCGGACGAATTGGGTGAGGCATTTCCATTTTAAGATGTTTTACTTTCAGAGAGTGTGTGATGGCTCTTTAACTATGAACCGTACAAAGCTAGGACATGAATTAATTAATGCTAGAGCGCCATACGACGATTGGCATTCTCAGACATTCTTCTCTTTTCAGAGAGCGAGTAATGGCGCTATAACCATAAGCCGTATAGGGCTAGGACTAAAGTTAATGCTTAAGTCTCAACCGTTTGAAGAGAATTGGAGCATCACATAACGTTCTTAGACTAGATGTTCCCAACGACCATTACTAAATTAATATTTGTTCTGTACACCAAACAGGGCAGTCTATTTAACTATTCCCTCCGACTATTCATTTCCCGTTTCTTTTGATATCTACTGAAGGCTACGTGGGTTCCCCGTGTCTTCTCAAGGTAGATACCAAATTCTTCCTATCTCCAACGGTTGCATGGACGTGGCCAGGTGAGCGATCGAGGAGTGTCTTTGTGAAGATTATTGCGTGACGAAACTGGTTTCGGTTCATGGTGATATGCAATGTCTGCAACGAATTATTCCTCATCGTAGCTCCATCCACGAGGTGTGCAAACGTCAATGCTAATGCTAATGCTAATGCTAATGATGCCGTGTTACTTTTTCGACTCCAAAAATGAATTCTGATCATGTTTGAAAAAAGTACAAACATGTTTGGCTACATGCATCTTGCTTCCTGAGCTAGTTGAAATCGTGCTGGAAAAGAAGAACCTAGAATTCAAATTTAATGTTTACTCTACATTAAACGAAATTTATGCTAATCGAACTGATACAATCAAAACAAGCAATTATACAATTCACACTCACTTTGCTAAGCATAGAAAAAGTAAACCTTGATAGCTCACTCGTAAATAACAAAAACGCTAACGCGGATCCCCTTTAAGTTGTTGAAACTTTATGAACTAGCCATGGAAAAACTACAAGTAGATTTATTATCTTGTATTTTTCGTCTTGTGTTGTTGTAGTGTTTCACAGCTTAAGCTGTTATTGCATAATAATATTATATATTTTGTGGCCAACAAGATTTTCTGATTTTGATTATGATGATGATGATGATCCTAAATCAATCTGATTACACATACAGATAAATACACTTGGCTCACTTTTCATCACTGTAGCAACGCAGAAATTCTACACTTGAAAATTGATATAAAATATAAACAGGATTGTATATCTCACTCATTGCTCTTCAAATTACAAGTCAAAGTATTAAACTTACATCATATTTAGTGAAGTTCAATTCTTTCTCCTTAAATTTAATTACGGCTTGAAGACGCTTTTCAAAATTGTTGCAAGCTGCACCTCTTCTGGATTTTGATGCCTAATCTCTACCAAACGTTTTTTGAATGAATCCAAACACATGTGCTCCAAGTCGCCCTGTTTTCCTAGCATGTATCCGCAGATACTGAAGTCTAGTGGGCTCAAATCAGGAGACGATGCAGACCATTCAGAGGAACTTATGAAACTTGGGAAATTTTGCTTACACCACTGCTGAACAGCTATTGCCTTATGCGCTAGAGCTGAATCCTTTTGGAAACAAAAACTTTCCTCTCCAACAAGTTTCATAGCACAGGGAAGTAGGGGGTCTTTGATAACGTATTGTAGATAATACTCTTTGTTTATTTTTACGCCTCTGTCTATGAACAACAGGGGTAATTTGCCTTTTGATGATATGGCACTAAAAACCAACACCGCAGAAGCAGTTTGATATCGTTCAACTCCTCGTTTGTCAGCTGGTATTTCACGAAGACTTGCTCCATATACTCGATCGTTTTGTTTGTTCAGAAATACTTCCAAAGTAAACAATTTTTCATAAAAAAAAATATGGTATGACCAGCGTGCGTCTTTAGCAGCGCCCGCGATTAGGCAACTTTGTTGGCCATATTCTTGCCTGTCAATCCGTGACTCCACTGATTTTAAAAAGCCCCATATCCAAGGTCCCGTTTCAATATATTTTGCATGGATGTGTGGCTCATTTTCATTTTAATACGCCATATTTCTCGCAGTCCGAGCAGGATTCCTTCGAATTCGGCTCCTTCACTGCTTTGACCGCTGAAGGTGTGCGTACACGGCGTTTCTTTCCGGGTTTCGTCTTAGGAACAACAGTGCCTGTATCCTTGAAACGTTTTATGGTCCTGTACACAAACAGTCTGCTCACCTTCAAATGCGTCAGCTTTCGTCTGGTTTCCATGTTTATGAATCCATCAAGATGCAAAATCCAAATTTGTTATCTACATGAATCCAGTTTTGTTTTCGTGAATTAAAGAACACAAACTCAGTTTGTTGTTTACGAACTAACTGACAACAAGTCATTGTTTCAAAACGTACACAATGGGTTCACCGATAATGGTATAAATTGTACCGAGGGGATCACAAATGAGTGTGTCAGTTTCATGTTCCCACCCTGTATACCAAATAATTTTTTTTAAATGCCTTTGATTTCCGCATCAAATCCATGCTCAAAATGACCGACAAAAACATTGCCAGTCATTAAAATCCCAAAAGTTCATAAAATATGGGAAAAAATTGCATTTTCATGACACTCCTGATAATTAGCCAGACAACAAATCGCAGAATCTATCGAACAGCATAAACTATCAGTTTTCATCCATTTTCAGCGAATTTCATAATCTTGTGGACTACACAAAAAAGACACTACTTTTATTATAGAAACAAATAAAAAATAAAAACTCCATCATTATCACCGAGGTGAGAAGTATAGTTTATTTGTGTCCCATGATTTTTTTTAAATATTTCACAATAAACCACACAATGTTGTAATAACTCCGTCCAGATACAGAACTAGTCAGGAGTAAAAACTACTAAGAACAGGGGTTGTACGCAAACGTGACGTAGCAATGTGTAATGAATGTTATTATTTTTCGCGAAGCACAGCCTCCAACACTTCCAAAGACAAGTCAACTTCCTTTGCTGAGCAGCCGTTTTGGGTTCAGTGGAACAGCTACCGCCGCCACCTCACCTCTCACACACACACACCCCCCACACACACACACCCCCCCCCACACCCCACCCCCCCACACCCACACACACACACACACACACACACACACACACACACACACACACACACACACACACACACACACACACACGTCGTGAAGCTGGTTTACTTGGATAACTCTCCCTGGTGTTTGGATAACTCCCCCGATAGCAATGAGGTCGATACAGGTGGAGAAGAAGTGGTTAAGTTGTATTAGTGTAATGCAAAATACTGTCATTGTGTTCGTGAGATGATGCACAGCCTGTTTTTTGTAAACATGCGTGACCTAGAACTCCAAAAACATCAATTTACAATAGCAGCAAATCACAAGGTGGAATGTTTATTTTCGGTAATTGGTGTAGTGTAGTGTACTAAAAGGATGTGGACAAAAACTAAACTTGCTTTGTTATCATTCGCTTGTTTTTGGAGTTTTACGTCACTACCCGAAATCATGGATTGTTTACTCATTTTTCGTTACTAATACCGACAAACACCATGCTCTTCGCCACCTGTATAGACCCCATTGCCCCGATAGCACCATTCTAACGGCGGTTTGATTTTCCTGCGACGTGAGGGTCATCCGCCGATTGATTTGGGCCAATCGAGAACTTGCTTCAGCACCCGTTAGCTTTAGGTGCTGTACGTTTGCTTCTTCCAAACGCTTTCCCGGCTGACTGCTTCTGCTTCTTGCTGTCAGCCGGCTTTTGTCGATGCTCGCACCTTTCTCCACGAGCACCAGCACTTGTATATGGCCGGTCGGCTGTAACCGACCAACACAAAGTGCGAAACGATTACAGACTCCGGGGTGGTGCTGACGGTGAAACTATTGAACGCTGTTGCTTCCCTGCTATCGCCATGGCTGCCGTAAACGAACTGATTTAGCTATCATTTTCTTTTCTGTGGATAACCTAATTACTGCACAGTAAGTTTTTTTTTGCGATCCAAATCCGTTTCCTGCGACTCTGGAAGATTTACGACTCATACATTTTCTAAACTCTAAAACAGTAACTCAGTGCTGATTTTTTTAACGTAGAGGCTATGATAAACATCGGGCGAACACGAAATTATTGCAATACTTACAACTGGCCGACATTTTTTTTTTTCACTGGACAGAAATTTACCAATTTTGGCATAGTACCTCTTTGAAGAGCATTGTTAACATTCTGTGAATTGCGAAGTTGGGTTGTTTGTTTCGGCTTAGATGGACGTGAGTCAAGTGAATATGCGTGAAAAAAATGTGTATGTTCACATGGTAAATTCGAAGCTGTCCCATCGTGATTTGGGAAAAATGCTGCAAATCTGTCATTCAACCATCTCAAGAGTACTAGAAAGGTTCAACGACCGGTTTATTTTTGGATCTTCTATAGGAAGTAACCCGGGAGCAGCATATAGGAAAACGGAGGGAAAGGTTAAAGGTAATTTCAACCCAAAATCACAACATTTCAACACGTGATGTTGCCAAAAAGGTCGGCGTTTCGCAAAGTTATGTACAGAAGGTCAAAGCAAGAGCTGGATCACATGCATACATGATTCAAAACTTCCCAAATCACGATGAACTGCAGCAAAATATTTCCAAGACCCGTGCTAGGAAGCTCTACACGGAGATGTTGACTAGATAAATTGCTGTATGAAGGATGACGAAACATACGTCAAAGCTTAACCTCCAACAAATGCCAGGGCAGGATTATTCACCGGAAAGGATAATGAAAGTAATGATCGTTTCAAAAAGAAGAAAACATTGAAATTTACATCGAAATACCCCATTTGGCGAACTTTTTGCACCTGTGGAAAGCGAAGTGAAATTTTCGTCACAACAGGCACCATCAATGGTAAAATTTATAAGAATGCCTCCATAAACGCATTTGCCAATTTGAAGCAGCACGATGAAAAATCACTGTTTTGGTCGGATTTTGGGAATTGTATGAGACTAATTCGTTCTTTTTTTCCCCAAGAACATGAATCCTCCGAACTGCCCTGAACTACGTCCAATCGAAACGCATTTGGCCACGATGAAGCGAGAACTCAGAAAGACCAGGGAAAAAGTAAAGGATGCAAATTAAATACGTTCGAAATGGGTAAAAGGTGAGAAAAAGGTACCGGATACAACTGTACAAGCTCTTATGGATGGCGTGAAGTGAGAGTGTAGAGAATTTTACCAAAGAACCTCCAAAAATGTATCCATGTTTCTTAATTGAGCTTTATTCAAATTTAAGACTGCCCTGCAAATTTGTTTTTTATATATAATTTTTTTTAGTAAATTTACTGTGTTGCAATAATTTTGTGTCCACCCTTTAACAATTTTGTTTTTGAGAAGGATATGAAGACTATGATTTCGACTTGTAGAAGGCTTCAGAGCCTCGATAAAACTTATAATGTTGCTAGGACTGTTGACTACCAAGAATTGGCGTAAGTTACTACAAGACAGTCGAGAAATTAGCATGAGTAAACGGTGCCACCCTCTGTTCTATAAGAAACCCGACTGTTATTAGCATTTTTTTCAATTTTTTCATTGGTATGGAAATACTTTATGAACAGAACAGGCTGGAAGATGGAAACTGTTTCCTGCATTTGGCATTATGGTCAACGGTCTAGATTTATTTTCAAATATATTTTGATTACTTAAACAAATCGCAACGCACGGAGAAAAAAAATAGTATGTATGGTGCATATTTAATGCATAAAGAATTCAAATTTTATTAAAAACTGCATGGCGAAATTAATGGTGCCCTTACACTCTGTGTGCTCATTAAACCCCTAATACCGCTTGCGTTTGATTTAATGAAAACTCTCAAAATGTTAAGATTTTGCCTTGAATTCTAACATCTTTTCTTGATTTCTATTTTAGCCAGCGGACTCTTATTTTAGCGTTATGTTTTTAAATCCATTGAACTAACTCCAGCAGATATTTATATTCACGTGGGGTGTATTCGATCGGGGCGATATTTTCTTGAATTTATCTTAGCATCATTGAGTACCGTGAACTTGGGTGAAATTGATCTTTTGACGTGAGGTTGTGCTTTCAATATTGGGGTACGCGTTCGAATTGCGAAAATTTAGAGCGTCACGAAAAATATATAGGTTTTGAACGTTAATAACTAAGTCATTCCACGATTGTTTTCCAAAATAGTGGCACCAATCGATCGGGACATTTTCTACGCTTCGATTCCAATATTTAAATCTATTGATTTTTAACATTCTACTATTAAAATTTACGTAAATATAAGGTGATGTCTTATAATGCCGATTTTTCAGAGTAAATTTACCAAATACACAGTACTTTGCTAGCACAGACTTCATATTTAACTAAGGAACGTCTCCCATGCATCAGGAAAAGATATTTAAGGGGGACACGTTGGAATTTTCCTTCAGACTTTCAGCGATCTCGAAGATGTTGAGTCAGCGCTCGGCTACGCACCGTCAAATCGATCATCGACTGACTCTATTGCCAAGTAACATGTCTGGCCGTGACAAATTTGCAGTCGGATTGCAGCTCCCACTCGGTCGCATTCACCGTCTGCTCTGGAAGGGCACTACACCGAGTGCGTTGGAGCGGGAGCCCCCGTCGCTGCGGTGATGGAATACCTGGCCGGTGAAGTGCTAGAGATGGCAGGAAACGCCAACCCGCGACAACAAATCATACCACGTCACATGCAGCTGGCCACCCGGTACGACGCAGAGCTGATGAAACTTCTCCGGTGTGAACATTTCTTAGAGTGTTGTCCTTTTTGGGCCGTCCTGCGGCACAAGAAGACCGAGTGAAAAGCCTTAGTTTAATCGCGAACCATGTCCCCACAGCTCGCGTCCCGGAGTAAATGGCCAAACATGTTTGATAACCAACAAACGAAATATATGTCTATATCTCGACTCTCTTTGGATAATGTTTTGTCCCTGAAAAGGGCATTTTTCTTTTGCATAAGGTGATGTGAATTTAACCTCTGAAACCATCATTTCCTCGCTGGTGTCTGGCGCAACTAGTGAGGCCCGTCCCCATTTGTAAAATTTGTATCGCCTTTGTGATACCGTCAGATCGACCATGTGGTTGAGTTCGTTGTTGTTCCTAGTTGTGTATAGCGGATTAGTTGCTGGCAATTAAATTAGGCATATTTATGTTAAGAAAGCATCCGTCTAGCGTGCAGTAATTAAAACTAATTATTGTGGCGCAATAACTGAATTTCGTTCCCTTTGGTGCAATTTGTATCACATTGTCTTCGTTGGTACCGCCTTCTTTCGTGCACTAGCATCCAACGCCATTACATAACAGTTTTTAGGATCACCCACAATTGATACGTTGCGGATGCGTTGACGTAAATTTGACAGATAACCTATGGGAAAACTGTCAAATAAACGCAAACGCATCTGCAACGTATCAATTGTGGGCCAGCCATCAGTCTTACGACAGTCGTCGAGCTGCGCGGTGGCTGTAGTATCGCAGTTGGCGGCAGCAAGCACCCTGGAGGGTGCACTGGCGAGCAGTCGATGCCCGGAGAAGCGAGTTGGCGGGAAAAAGTTGCCCGTGACAACGAGACAAGAATCATCCCACGTCACCTGCAGATGGCCACCCGCAATGACGAAGAGCTGAACCAAGAAGACCATGAAGAAAGCCCAAGTTCAATCGCGAACCATGTTTCTCCCCCCCCCCCCCCCGTCAATTAAATCCGTCCTTTTCAGGACGACCAAATCAGTTTGCCAATTAAAGAGTTTGTTTGGTTGAATTTTTCTCTTGTGCTGTTTGAAATTTCAATTATCGCGCCGCGGCTGAACATAGTATTGCTTTAAATGTCGCGTACTGGAGTAAATGACAAAGTGCGTTGGACAACCAACGAACGAAATTCAAGAACAGATAATTCGAGCCGAACTGCAAATTAAGGTAGTACTGTGAACGTTTAGTGTATAGGAACTAGATGGGAATTAGAACAATCAAGCGTTCTGAATTGCACATTTCTTCGTAGTCCTACGTCACCTTTGCGCACAACCCCATTGGGCTGTACCTTACAGTTTTTTCTTTGATTATTACAGTTGTTTGTTGAATAGATAAATATGTATGTATATTCTATGCTTTTGAACAAGTGTGGCTTCAAGCCAAGCAAACAATGTGCTGGAATTTTTTTTATTAAAAGTCATATAGATGCAATAAATTAGGGATTGTATGCGTATTATGGCCCCTGTGCGTATAATGGACCCCCTGGCATATTTTAGTAATTATTTCGTTGATATCATATTTAACCCAAGCATTGTCAGTTAAAATACAAAGTATCAACACTAGAACAAATGTTAAAATGATTCTTCACAATTTTTACACATAAAACATCATTATTAATTATTTTTACCTGAGAACTGCATGGTACAGTGATTTGTAAATATTTTCGTTACAGGAGAGAAAAAAAGCAGTTGATCATGTAAATAAACTGTACATTATAAAAATGCCTTTTTAAAACGTTAAACCTAGTACTAACATTAAATTTTACTATGCAGCTATAAAAACAATGAAAAATTGAAAAACCTTGTCTAAATTTTGAGGGTCCATTATAGAACTGATTGGAAGTGCTTTGTTGCCTATTTGGCAAACCTTTCATTTCTGTTCTGAGCTTTGGGTCTCTCGTTACTGTAACAGAAGATCGCAAAGATTAAGAAACTCAAACTGATCTGTTAATTATTGAAACATAAACGTTAGATAATGCGTTCACGATTTCACGATACTCTAAGCACGTAAGTTTAAATTGTTTATTGCATTGTTTTTTTTTTTTTTCGGGGAAAAACCACATTTTTTGGCCCAGTTTCTGTTTTTTTCCCTTTTTTTATAAATTTTTTTTTTTTTTTTTTGTAGCTGAAAAAAAAAAAAAAAATTTTTTTTTGTTTTTTTCCTCCATGGGTGTTTTCCTTTCTTGGCTTGCTCTTTTTTTTTTTTTGTTTTTTTATATATTTTTTTTTTTTTTTTTTTTTTTTATGTTGTGACCAGTCACTTCGTTCGCTCACTCAATTCTTAGTTTTTCTACCAAAAATGGGGCTATTTAATCGAAAGAGGAAAGATCTATAGATAAATATTAGCTAGCTAGATAGGGTCTTAAAAGTATATAAATTAAGAAAACTTAAGTACTATGAAATGAAATAATCATGATTATAAATAAATTCTTAAACTATCATAAACTACTTAAACTAGATATACAAAATAAAAAGCTAGAAGCTAAATTACGGCCAATGTTTGTATTGCGAAAAACAGCACACTGAATAGGTGATGTAATCAGCCTACACAACACAACACAACACATCAATAACACCCCTTCGAACTGGTATCCTTGGTAGCAGTACTGCCTAATGCTCTCGACTCCCAACGCAGAATGCGACCTAGAAAAAAAGGCCTGTTCGCCGGTTCCTGAGTCTTGAATGTGAGGAGACTCGTCCACTTGCTTGAGCACCAGCAATCGACGTACACCATAGCTCACGAAGAAAATCCCAAAAGTATAATAACATTGTGAAGAAAGTTCTATTCTTGGTGATTGGTTAGGCATCGCCCGTTCGCAAAGCGAGCAAACACCTCGTATCCAAATCGATCGAAAACGATCGATCCACAACTAATCGATCGACATCCACTCGATTGGTGTTAAGTGGCGGCAAAGACGCGCAAACTGCGAAGATATCCCTCACAGGACTAGCGATAGCACCAGATCGGCGTAATCGACGCATCTGCGGCACAATCGGGGCAATCGGCACGATTGGAGGCAAACGGCAAACGGCACAAACATCTATCACCGAATCGGCGTTCTCGACACATCGCAATCGGGGCAATCGGCGCGATTGGCGCGGAAAATATTGGAGCAAGCAGGCAACTGACTACGGAAACCTCGTGTGGAGCAAGTTGACCAGCGTTCATCGACGGGCCCAACACTGACACCACACACCATAACCGTGAGTAGAGTGTATCGGTAGGGATTTAGCTAGGGCTGATAGGGACTGTTAGGGCCAAAAATTTAATAAAAAGCCGTAAAACTAAATTATTATTATCTATAGTTTTTTCCTCTTACTTTGCAACCTCGGTATGAAAGAGCCGACCCAGAGTGTGGTTAGAGTCACTTAAGGGCTGAGCGGGCGTAACTAAAGGCTAGTTACAATGTTCATGTAAGGAATATTCAAGAATTGGAAATAATGTATGCGGATAATCTGGATGATCTCTCCCATCCGCATCGTGAAGATTGATATGCAGCATCATTTAATGAAGTAATCAATAGCGGTAGCTCGGTTGAGGAAAGATAGAAGATTCTGGCTACTAGGCTCTTGAAGCAACTGTAGTTTCCCTCAATGAGATGGGGGGTGATGGTGTAAGCCAGCGATTAGTAAACAAAGGAATTACAGACAACGTGAACGTTAAACCCACTAAAACATTCTTCGACGAACCACAAACACCAGCAATGAAGCTAAAAAAAACTTCAAACATGCTAAAAGCCTTCCAGTTCTATCATCCAAAAGCGGCTAGAGCTTCACCACACGAAACAGGCAGAAAAAGACTTCAGTAAACAAAAGCAGATGAAATCTGAGGAAAAACGAGCTGAACGCATAAAGAAAGCAGAATTGAAAAAGTTGTTTACGATCACAAAATTGGAGGAGAAATTGTTACATTAAAAGAACAATGTGTTTTGAAGAATTGTTGAATTTATAAGTACAACTAAATGCTCATGTTTGAAAATACAAACTTCAATAAGAAAATAATAAATAGTTTGTTATGTGTCTGTTTTGTATTTAATTTTTTTTTTTGTATATGTACGCATGTTGCAACTCATTCAGCTAGGGTAAATGTACTGAATTTGACCAACTTTGATCATATTTGAACTCACTTAAAAAATTGGAAAATTTTATATATCATCAGAGGATTTTTTTTCATGATGAAAAAATGTTTCTGAGAATCGATGATCGATTACACCCATTTCCATCAGAGGATTTTGGTGCTAGAAAATCCAAATTGGGTTAAAATCCAGGCCCGTTGGGGTGACTTATTAAAAATGACATAGGGCCCAAATATGTAAATCGGGGTAAGCATTTTTTTAGTCTTCTTTGATGTTGCAGAAGTTTGCTCGACTCGACTTACAAAATTGGACCAAGAATTAGTCAATCTTGTTTTGAGTACACGGGAAATAATCCACACATATTTATTGGCAAAAATTCATGGAAAACTCCACATAATGCTGATGCGTTAACACGTAAACAGAACCCACTGAGAAATATATATCTAACAAATGAAAAGTATTAGTGGCCGCCACACATAGTGATTATGTGTACACAATGCATTACACATAGGAAGTATGAGTGGTTACAAATAGCTATCATTTGTTGATCACATTGCAAAAAAAATATGTGTCGAACACATAGATATTATCATTACTTTTCTATCAGTGTAGGGGAACGAATATATTTTGGACAAATATGTATTTTGGTCACTTTGCTGTAAAATAAATTTATATGCATCCAAGATTTTACTAAATAGTTTTATTCTATACCTAGATTGAACCTAGATAGATATCTCCACAGGAGTTGTTACACATCGGTTGCGTTTTACTATGTTAAATGTTTGGCCGCCTTTAGGAAGGTGGCCATAATATATAAATATCCAAAATATATGCGTTACCCTATTTGTCTACGAGATAACAAATTGGCTTAGCAGCGTCAGATTAAACATTTTAATCAAATTAGTTGATATGCGTATTATGGATCAGGGTCTATAATGCGCATTATAGACCCGGGTTCAAAATAGGCAAATGGGTCCAAAAAGGCGCATAATGACCAGCGCGAATTATCGATGTTTACCAGGAAAACCTAGACTAAAAGATAGAGTTTACCATAATATTGTGTAAATGACTAGTTATTTTCATCAAATGTTAGAGTGTTGCACAAAAAGTAAATAAAATTCTCGTGGAATACATCAAAATTGTTCAAAGCTTCTACTAAGGGGTCCATTACTAGCATATAAACCCAAAAAAAGAAAAAGGAAAAGAAAAAAAAATAGAAAAATATATATATATATATATATATATATATATATATATATATATTGAGCAAATTAAATAAAAATAATATATATAAAATATATATATATATATATATATATATATATATATATATATATATATATATATATATATATATATATATATATATATATATATATATATATATATATATATATATATATATATATATATATATATATATATATATATATATATATATATATATATATATATATATATATATATATACTGCATATACAACTGCAGCGTTCTACTAAAAGAATTAATTAACTTGAGAGCAAATGATGGAAACAACTCAGAAATTCAAGGTTTTTGTTGTTTTATTTTTTTTTATTTTTTTTTCATCGAACTTAAGGAAGCAAATTGACTATTTCACGTACGAATATGTACTATTTGCCGCATGAAGGTCGTCAATTATTTTTCACATATTTTCCAGCCAAATTATGTTCATAATTTGGCCACAACCATCCCATGATTTGAAAGACTATATTGAACAATGTTGACTGTGTGGTTAGAAGATTAAATTCATCCGACTGATCAATGTAGCCCGAATTCATGGTATCGGGTAACATTGATGACTTTATTTTTATTTTTATTCAATTGATCACGGACCAATTGGTCAATTGTGGCCATTGGTGTGGTTTCGGATGAATTGCCCATGAAATTCTGCAAATTTTTATACGTCCCGGTTAGGGTCTGTTGAAATCATAATTTTGCCATTTTTACGGAGCATTCGGAACCTGCCTTCCTATGTCTATGGACGTCCAATATGATTCTGACCTAGTTACATGGTTCTAACCATTTATCCTGCAGCATACATAAAGATACTCAGCAGTTAATAAGTCAAACTAGTTCAATTTGGAGACAATTCTTGTAGATGGCACACTCAAAAAAACATTAAAGAGAAACTGTTATATCGAATCCGGGTCAATATGACCCGACTGCATTATTTTTTTTTCTTCAATGCATTATGAAGGTAAGACATTTCGCTTTTTAGCACCAGCTTTGGGTGTTTTATATTTTAAAAACAAGCAGTCCTTGTGTCTCTATCATTCTGTATGATGCCATGCAATGGTAAGTGTTCTGTTGATTTGGGTTGATTTAAAGCTGAATAAGCGATTTCTTAGCTTGAGAAGCTAATATTTTATTGAATAAGCTGTGAGGCAGCGTACAATGTTTGTTGGGATGACTATTTTATGCATAAAATTTGAACTCATCATTTGATCAACGCTTCAAAAACCAAACAAGTATCTTAGGTTTTTTAAATTTTACAATGAAACCGCGTAAAAAAAGACTAAAAAGAGTTAATCAACTCACTTGCATAAACATTTTAAATTGCTTAAATTTTGTTTGCATGTGTTACCTTTTCGCGCAATGGTCAAAATACAGTTTTTATAATTTTGAGTATTTACACAAAAAAATGTGAATTTTTAGAAAAACTGAAATAATCTGGCCCAAAACGAAAAATTTGATTCGTATAAGGTCGATATGTTGTTAAATTCTGGAATTATCCCCGAAAACAAACCGAGTAAAAAAATACCTTAGTGTACTTTTTTTTTAAGTTTTTTGATTATACATGGGTTCTTTGAATTTAAATTACATGCTAAGCTTATCATACACAGAAGGTAAGAGAAAAATTTCAAAAAATAAATGTTTACGCCTGGATATAGGCAATAAATATAAAAATAACTTGACACATCACAAATAAAAAACAATAATTTCTCTAGAATGGTAATATTTTACCGACTTCTTCTTATAACTGGCTATGACGTTCTCCACCTGCTCTCAATTTAGAATTCTAGATGCACTACCACAGTTTTTAAACGAGAACTTTCTATCCAAACGAATGCATGAATTTGTATATTGTATGATAAGCATTATGAGCACTATGTGGTAGCTATATGCCCAGTAATGTCGAGAATGTTTTCACCCCAGTAAGATTTAATCGACCGGGCCGAGAATCGAAGCAGCCACCTTCAGCTTGATCAACCGCACGCTTACAGACTGACTTATCTGAGTCCCCGATAATATTCAAATGATTCATCTCTTTGGAGCTTAGGTAGACAAAAAAAACATTTTTTTTTCTTTTTTATTATTCTTGTTTTCTTTTTCTTCGGGAAGGCGAAAAGCCAAGATGGAAATACCTACTGCAATTGTAGTAATATATCTCAGGCATGAAAACCCCAGAATCAGATGATATACAATTATATCCTTTACCTATTTGACATCATCTAATATTATAATTTCTTGTTTATTTTCCTAATCATATGCATTTTTAACCATGAAGTTTGATATTGATCTTCTTCAGCCGCTGCTTTTTGGTGGCCTCTTGCGCTTCCGACACGTCCGACGGGAAATTTTTCAGAAGCAAGGACCGATGGCCAGGCTTGGATTTGGGCGAAATTGTATTCGCTAAAGGCTCAAAAATTTATTTCTTTGAAGCTACTTTTTGCTGCAAACCAATATATCGTTACAGAGAGTGTGGGAGAGACTGTTGGGGGTGTCGAAAAATTAAACACAATTGTTGCTATACCGCAAGAATTTCAAATTTTGATTGGTACCCATTCAGTATTGCGGAAGGATGATCTAGAGCAGATGTCACTAGAGCAAGTGCAGCGAATTTTTCTAAATACCGAAGAAACGAACAGTAAGAAGAACGATTCGAGACCGTCGCAGGTTGCGATGTTTGCACCGCAGAGACCAGATCAGAGACCTCAACACAGACCGGAACAGATACCATAGCAAAGACAGAACAGATGTTTAGAGTTTGGTCAGTTCGGCCATAAGAATCGTAACTGTTGCGAAGTCACCCGGGAAGACTGTTGTTCAGAAGTCACCCGGGAGGACAGTACTGTAAATGTCCGAACAAATACTTATCATAATACAACACTGCAGAATGTTCTTTTAGTTCCGGATCGGAGCTATCGTCCCCGTGTAATGAACTGAATCCACTGGGAAGTCTGTCAACTTCAGAAATGGTGGGGTGGAGTTTTTTTTATGGAAATGGGACGTTGATCCTCACCGGAAAGAGAATTGATGGATTGTATGTTCTGAACATTGAGTTTGTTGGAAATTCAGATACGATGCTTTCAGGAAAAGAATTTAGTGGTCATGAATTGTGGCATATTCGGTACAGTCATATGGGAGTCCTAAATGTATCTAAATTGGTTAAGGAGAAAAAATTTGAGAGGTTTATCGAACCATCCGCTATGTCTTGTAGCTCTTTTACTAGCAAATCATGCATTTATGGACGAAAGACCAGAGAAGCATTTGATAATTTGTCGAAATTCCGATCAAACCGACCACTGGAGCATATTCACTCTGATGACTTACACATTTTGTGGCGGTATATTTAATCCGCTACAGGAGTGATGTTTTGGAAAAAAAAAAATCGGGAATATGAGGCTACTTTTCACATATTTCCTTTCGAATTGCGATCAGATAATGGAGGTGACTATTTCAGCGGAGAATTTGTAAAATTCTGTCAAGAGAAAGGGATCCAAATGATTGTTCTCTAAACACCTCAACAAAACGGCGTCAGTGAGCGTATGAGCCGAAAACTGAGAGAAAAAGTAGGATCGATTCTCCATGAAAGTAATTGTTCACTTATGTTTTAGGGGAGGCGTTGTATGTTTCTACATATACTTTGAACCGTATTCCTACAAGTGCGTTTAATAATTCAAAAACGCTTTTTGGACAAGAAGAGCAGGTCTCTTTGAATGATGGGGTAGGCACTGAACGGATACAGACTATGGAATAACGATATTAGAAGGGTCATAATTTTAAAAGATGTAAAGTTCGATGAACATAACTATTGTTTCCCAAATACTGACAAAGTGTAGGAAGAGATACCCAATATCTATGAGTTAGAGAAAAGACCTGAACCGGAGATTACCGAAGTAAGGAATGTATCGAAAATAAGCTATACACGTACATTTGCGTTGTACGCGTGTATTTGTGATGGTTTTAATGTGATCATCATAGCATGCTGTGCATTTTACTGTCATCTTCCGTTTGATTACTTGTTTGCATGGTTTAAATTTCTCGTTTTCAAAATGTCACGCATAGAATAAGACGTGAAAATTAAGGTTTTGGACACATGGCTACGTGAAAAGGGTGAAACTATGCAACAATTGTCGAAGCGCGTTGGAATTCATAAGGCGAGTGTAAAATCCATCATAACCATGTTTGAGGAACACTGTTCTTTGGATAAACTGCCAGGAAGAGGCAGAAAACCCTGATCTTCCAACCCTAAACTGGATCAGAAAGTGGTAGCTCTAAGAACAATTCAATGTCGATACGTAATTTGGCCAATAAAGCGGGAACCAGCGTCGGATTGATTCAACGTATCAAGAAACGGAACAACCCGAAGACCTACAAGAAGCAGAAAATCGTCAAACAATGTGCAGAACAGCACCAAAGGACCGGAAATTATATTCGCTAGTTTTGCAGCGACCGGATGCATGTATTTTGATCGACAACGAGACCTATCTTAAAGAGGACACCAAAAACCTTTCCAGATCCACAATATTACACAATATTGCCGTCGTAGGGGAGGATGTAAGCGATGCAGAAAGGTCGATTCAAGTGGAGAAGTTTGGTTGAAAAGGGCTGGTATGGCAAGAAATATGTTTCTGCGGTTTGAAGTCTACATTTTTTTACACTGCCGGAACAATCAATGCGGAAATCTATCGATCTGAGTGCCTGCAGGAAATATTCTGCTATAAAACAGAAGCGTAGTACCCCTCCACTGACCGCATCGGCCATTACTCCAAAACAACTCTCAATTGGCTCAGAGAAAAGGGTATAGATTTCGCTGAGAAAGACATCAATCCGCCAAATTTCCTCAGCTTCGGCCCATCGAACTCTATTGGGCGATTGTGAAGAGAGTCTTCAAAATGACTGGTAAAGCAGATGAGAATATGTAGGAGTTCAAAAAAATTTGGGTTAAATCTAAAAAATGGGATGGAACACTGGTTGATGAAAAGTGTTGGATAAAAAAATCGCAAAATTTCATCCGGTCTTCACAATGTTCCAGTTCTATCCTGTACAATAAAGAATCATACATTTGTTTGAATAAAAAAAAAATATATTTGAAAAAAAATATGTGGATAACTTATTTTTGATACAGTCCATAGTCCATGATACTGTTCCCGATCGAAAAAGTGACAAAAATTTGATGAGTTTGGGAAAGGTTTCTGAGAATGAGGATTAAGTTTCCCCTCAAGAAGGTTGCCTCCTCAAAGAACTGTGAAAGCCCCTGGGTGGTTGAAAGATTTTGAAACAGTTTTTCTTTCTCTGAGCGGTTCAAGTGAAATACCACAGAATATTGATGAACTACGTAAAGGAAGTGATTTGGATCAATGAAAGCAAACCATTGTTGAAGAAAAGCTATCAACATGTGGGTGTTTAGTCTCAAGAAATAAGGAGATTCAGTTCGATATGAAGCAAGATTAGTAACGAAGGGATGTCCCGGTAAAACTATTTTGAAACCTTTGCTCCTGTGGCATAGATGACAACTATCAGGACGATGCTTTCTATTGCAATGAAGAAAGACTAAACAGTACATCAGATGGATGTATAAACTGTTTTCCTCAATGGCACATTGAACGAGGAGATTTTTATGAAACTACCTCGGGCTGAAAGTGGAAACATTAAGTCATGTAAGTTAAACAAAAATCTTTATGAGTTGAAACAGGCTGAAAGAAGCTGGAATCAACAATGTAATATAGTCATCACAAAACTGGGTTTTCAAAGACTAAATTGTTACACATGTCTCTATAGTTGTTCCGAGAGGGGTTTATTCATCATTTTCTATGTGGATGATATTTTGATTTTCGGAAGTTACTTATCTGATATAAAATGGTTTAAGGAGAAGCTTCCGAACCATTTCATGATGAATGATTTAAAAACTTCTTATGTCAAGAGATCACCAGAAATCTTGAGAGAGGTACGATAGAGCTGTCTCAGCAAATCTATATTAAGAAGATATTGGATACATTTCGCATGAAGAACTGTAATCCAAGCTGCATATAAGTAAGATCAGATAACTATACTGAAAACAAATTAAGGAATTTTTGGGATGTTTACAATACTTTACTTTAATATCAAGGCCTGACATAATCATTGCTGTGAGTATTTAAAGTCAATTTCAGAGCATGCCAAGATACGAACATTGGGCAGCATTGAAGAGGATCCTTTGATACCTTCAAGAGAAGGATAACGAACCACTCAAGGGTTACGCGGACGCGGACTTCGCGAATGATATTGAAGAGCGGAAGTCGAACTCCCGAAACGCGTTTCAGTTGAATGGCAACATCGTGTCCTGGCAAATCGTGCACATTATCATCGACGGAAGCGGAACTGATTTTCTTATGCGACGACGAAAATACGAGGACAACATATTCTGCATTAGAATCTCTGCGGAATAAAGAGAGCGTTAAAGAACCAAGCATATTGATATACGTTGTATGTTTGTGAGAAGTTTTGTCAATGAGAAGACAAATAAATTAAAGTATGTTAAGAGTGAGGATCAGATTTCAGATGTTTTTACTAAGCCTTTATTGAAATCACGATTTTTTAAGATTTGTGAGTTATTAGGAATCATAAATTGAGGGAAGTCATGGAATATAAATTTGTCATTCATTTGTACACAGGATATGAATCCCATAGAGACGAGATAGTACATACCGACCTTAAGTCGCCGCGTGCATTCTATCGTTGTAAATCGCTTGAGTAGGTAGGAGAGCAAGAGCCTACATCATGGTTCGGGCTTCTGTGTCGGTTAAGTCATATACATTTAAAAAAGAGTAAGGCGATCTTTTGTAAAAGGTGATTTTTGAAGGTTGGTCCAGATGCGGTAGAAAAACTTTAAATAACAGGTCGAGACTGAAGGCTAATATTTCAGTTGAAGAGGTGGTGACGCGCACTGGTTATCTGTTAGCCTCTGCTAAGAAGATAAATATAAGTTAAATATTGATCTCCTTCACTGAAAATATTGTACGCTTCAACATAAATCACAAATCAAAACGACCTCTTTTTACGGTACATGCAAACGGTGGGTAAACAGAACCAGCCTGTTCAAGAGTTGTCTGCATATTAATTCAAAACAGCACGGGACGGCAACAAGGATGAAGAGAACACACTAAAAAACAATGTCTGCTGCTATATCAGAATCCAAGATGATGGCAACTGAACAAACGAAAAAATGTAATGATAGAATGATATTGTTCCTGGCACTTATGTCCTACTGATTATATTATCTTTCATTTTTCCAATAATTCCGGATGCGATGATGTGGTGAAGTTCTATAATAACGTAGTGAGACCTTTTCCTGGTGCCTAAAACGTTTGCCATTTATCACATCATTTTGATGAATAAAGCAATTTACGCGTCTTCGGGTAACCAACCGTTCTATTATAACATGAACGATTACTGCAATGATTGCAGCAAAGTGTCGGGAAAATCCGTAAAAAGCCTTCAGCATATTGAGAAATATAGCTGGCAAAAATCCTCTCCCAACATTCAATTTCCATTACATGTCATTTATGGGCTCACCTTCGAAAATATGTGGGTTATTGATGATGCTGCCTCACCAATGTTTTCATATGGAGTAGCGGTGGCCCACACCATTCCTCCCCAACTGTTCTTGATGAAAAGATACACAGGAATCCCACTGGACTGGAAGCGCTTATCCGGCACGCATGATGATGCCATTCGCTTAATTTATTCAAGCGTAAACAATGTTCCCAAAAACCCGCCCTTCCTGTGTTGATTTGGTTCATTTGGTATGCAAACTGATTATCGATATTGTGATATGGCCCTCTTCTGTTATGCTAATTTTATAAACAAAATATTGATTTTATGTACCTTCCATTCTCATAATGGTCGCATACAGATTATTATAATTTGTTGCAAACTGTTGAGAACTCGTATCCCTTATTGGATTCGGGGGTAGTGTCTAAATAAAGCATGGATACATTTTGGCATTGAAACATTCTAATGCAACTGTGGAGATTAATACGATTGATTGGATTGTTGTAATCCGGTAAAATCTGTAGATTAAATACGTAGAATGCCTTGTTTTCGTGCGATATTTTCTATACAGAGTAATTCACACCAAAAAATAGTACATATTGCTACATGTTTCAATTGAGCAACAACATAAAGCCTGTCCACGTTAAATTTCGGACACCAAAATATTAGCAGCAAAATTAATTTACTCGTAATTCAACAAAACCGATTGTTTATTTCACAATAATTGAGTTATACCTACATTTGAAACAGTTGATTAAGATCCTTCTTTCTGTAAAATTCTCAAACATTCTGTGGTACACCCGCCATCAGGTTTTGTACGGTATCCTCCAGATTCGCCCGCCGTCACGATTCTCCATCTTCTCTTGAAATCATCGGTACCATTTGCTTTTGTCTTAGTTTCGAAGAGTCTCCGCTTAACTACACGCAGAAAAAAATATCGTCATAACTAACATATTCCCGGTAAATCCAAACTTAAACTTCGTTTATTCTGGCCGCAAAAATAAACTTGCTTTAGTTAAAACATATTCTATGTTTAAAATCAAGTGACATCGAATTCTGGATTTTAATGGTTGCGTTCAAATTAATTTTATTTATTCTATGGACCTTGGTTATCTTAATTTTGGATTTGGCTTGAATGCTAACAGATTTCAGGTTCAAGGAGTTTGCTTCTCTTCACTACTAGAATCAAATAACCTACCAATAAATGTGAAGATTGGCTCATGTTGGAAGCGTCGAAACTTTGCATCGGCCTCAAATTCTGGAAATGGCTCAAATTCACCTACCCGATGAATGTATTGTTGAAATAACAATGCCTTGAATTTGATTCAGAAATTGTTATTTTCCTTCGAAACAGGCTTTCTATTTATATTGAACAATTCTTATGTCGATGCATCGATATTTTTATTTTAAATGATCGAAATTTGTATCCGTGTAGAGACCAGTACTTCTCTATTGGGCGAAGTTTGATGGATTGGCTGTTTTTGGCACGTATTTGACCTCTTGTATCTTATACCATTCCAGGACGGATTCCGCATAGTGACAAGAAGCCAAATCAGGCCAAAACAGAACTGGAGCTTCTGATAAATGGTAGCAACCGTTTTTGCACACATTCTTTCTCGTTCACATTCTTATTGATAGTGCCGGTAGGGACGAAACTTTTTGATTTTCGACCACAACTACATATGGCCTGCTAAATCAAATACTTCTTCAGGAATTTGGACACCCTCTTTGTCCGGAAATGCTCGGCAACGGCGTTCCTTTGCATTGCGGTATAAAAAGCCAAATCCGGAAGCTGTGAAAGACTTCGAGTGCGTATGTTTCGTCGTCCATTATGATACAAGAAAATATTTGCAAAAAATTTGTGTAAAGCTCCTTAGCACGATTTTTTGACGTAGAACTACGTCTGTGTTTTCAATACTGGGGTATACGGTCGAATTGCGAAAATTTGGAGCGTCACGAAAACTAGGGAAGATGTACCTATATTAATCTCATCACTTTGCAATGCATCCTACTTGAAATAAAACGATATACACGTGACAGGATTAGTTAGTTATGTTTGTTGTAGTTATGTAGTATGCAAACATTATTAGAAAACGAAACCGATCCTTCAACTGCCCAATTGTTTGATTCATCGTAGGATGAATGTAGGCACAATGAGATTAATATGGGGGCAGTTTCCCTATATAGGTTTTGAACGTTAATAACTAAGTCATTCTACGATTGATTTCCAAAATGTTTGCACCAATCGATCGGGTTTTCTACGCTTCGATTTCAATATTTAAAACTATTGATTTTTAACATACAACTAATAAAATTAACGCAAAAATGAAGTGATGTCTTATAATATCGATTTTTCATAGTAAATTTACCAAATACACAGTACTTTCCGCGCACAGACTTCATATTTACGTTAGGGAACGTCTCCTAGGCAGCCATGAATGTTATATAAGGGGTACACCTTCGCATTTTGATTTAGTAGGATTTTCAAATTGTAGCTATAGTTTTAGTTTAAGTAGGTTATCAAATTTTAAACAAACAATGCCCCAAGGGCTGATCTGATAATTGATTTAAAACATAAAACACACAAAACACACTAAAACACATAAAACACACTAAACAAAGCTGAAGAGCCCATTGGGCTGAAACACTTAAAAATTGTAAAACAGTATATACGACAAAGAAATGCAAAATAAAAAACAAAAAAAAATCATTTTGATTTAGTTTTCCAGCAACCGTGGAGCTGTGCAACGAGTAGGATCTGCAGTTGGATCGTAGTTGGCGAAAGCACTAGGCGAGCAGTCGCTGCCCATAAAGGCGTTGGTGAAGTTGGCTATTGTTGCCAGATGCTCCCGTCAACCTCGCTGCGAGAAACATGGCTGCTGAAGCCTACGAGTTGGCGGGAAAAAGCCGCCCGTGACAACAAGACAAGAATCAATCATCCCAACGAGATGAACCAAGGAAAGAAAGTCCAAGTTCAATCGCGAACTGTTTCTCCCCAAGTAACAAATTCAATTTTAAGGTACACTTGAAGAAGTTCTCAAGACTCATTTGATAAAACCACGCATAAAACTAGATATTCTACATAACATCGATAAAACAGCCATAAAACCCTCATAAGTTCAAAAAGGCCCATACTACAGGAGGTTCTCAAGACTATTTCCCAAGATTCGCTTAAAACTTGATAGTTTTATCGGTACATACTTGTAATGACATGCAGGACATGCTTAAAACTATGATAAAACTACCACAAGTTTTGGTAGTTTTATGATTTTCCTCTTTAAGAACACTTCCAGTCCGTCACAAATATGTTTCAAAGATTCCATTTTTGGATTCGTTCTGCTGAATGGGGACTTTTTTAAGAGAAAAAAAACATCGATATACATATGATGTTTCTTTTCCAAAGTGGATACGTATGCAAATTAATTGTAAAATTGACCATAAATGCATGAGTTTTTTGCCTGCAATTGATAAATTTTTCATGCGACGTTCAGTTTATTGGTGTTTTATAACATAAAAGTTCGAAAATTTTAATGCGCCACGGAATCATTGCTAGAACATTGATTTATTTGAAAAATAAAAAATACTTGACAAATCAACAATTAGGTGACAAGGCTGATAAATTGTTAGATCTTGAATAAATTGTGTCTACAATCCATTTTAAGTTTCAAAATGTATTTTAAACAGCAGAAATTGTTCGTAGCATTGGAAAAACGAGAGTTTTGTTGCATATATATGAAAATGGCTACCATTCGGAGGGAATCCAGAATAGCCACGCTCGCCATTTTTCAGTGGTTTTATCTAAAACTACCATAAAACGCATATAAAACTAATATTTCTTGCACAAGACTAACAAGATTTTTTTAGGAGTGCGATAAGTTCATCTTTACTTGTTCTATTCTTGAATAAGAGGAGTAACGCTTGAATAAAACTTGTTTGAATTACTCAAGGCAAACAAGTCTTTCGTAAGATAGCCATAAAATCATTGTGGAGAAGGCACATCATAAACAAAGAAAATGTGAACGTTCAAATCAAAAGTGCCTATGCATAGTTGTTGTTCATAATTACGGCTTATAATTTGTTGTTTTTAATCACCAGCGTAAGGCGATTAAAACATTTAAAAAAAACTCTAACTTGAATATGCTAACAATGGATTTGGGAAGAAGAACAGATAATAATATTGCGTCGATGGCTGAAACATCAGTTGAGCGAAAGATGATTTTTCTCTTGATCTGTACGCTGAACCTAGCTTTGGAAGAAGTGCACTGTGTAGTGGATCACTGAGCGATTCCAGCGCACTACTTCCGACTTTGGTTTAAACGTGCGGATCATGGGAAAAATCGATTTTCGCTCAGATGATATACACTAATTTTTACTTGCAACGAGTATAAATATTGTGTAGCCTATTGGGAACTGAAATGCACGACTCGGGAGAATTCAACATTAACATAACATTTGACAATCGTAGTGCACATTAAACCTTACGTCAAAAGTACTGCGCTGTATTTCCACGGTGGTGCGCCATATAACGCACTACCTGAGACGTTAGGTTTAACTAGCACAATTGGCATAAAATCAAATATCATGAGTTATGCATTTCGGTTTTCAACTGGCGACACATTGCACCATTTTATTTTATTCGTTTTACGCATAACGCATAGACCCTTTTGATAAGTTAGTCTCAGTAAGCTGCGAATCCAATGGAATGGTAAAAAAAATTGTCGTTGGTGGCTGAGATGAAGGAGTGTTCAATATATTGAATAGGTTTTTATTGAATTTCCGCTTGAACGATCCGCTGGTTTTTAATTTCTTCCACCTGTGGGCGTCCATTGTGACAGTTTGTTTATTTTTCACATAATGTTCTTTCTCAAGAATATGTGCTCTTATTTAAAATCAAATGGTTCTAAGAGAGTTTTATGGCAGCATTTCCAAGATACATTCATCTTAAAGAAGAATGTCATAAAACTTTTACAAAACTTTTATCAGGTTTTATGCAAGTTGCGAAACGATGTCTTGAGAGGGGGATCAAGTATCTTATAAAACTACTGATAAGGTGAATTACACTTATAAATGATGTAGTTTTATGGAGGTTTCTTCAAGTGTTCTTTAATCACTCTTGAGAACTGTTAATGAATTAAAACCACCTTAACTTGGAAAATGCCCTGATAAAACCGGATGAACTCCATAATGCTCTGATAAAACTACCATAAAACATGAATAAAACCAATTTGCATTTGAATTGCTAACCCGGTTAATTCCGGGATTAGTCGGTGGGTCCACCGACCTTTGGTGGAGTTGTTCCATTCCCTCTGCCACTTAACCATGGATGCGGCTCTAGTGGTCTTTCGGATACCTCTTGTTCCACGTTGCTCGAAGCACTCTACGTCCTCTTTTATGACGATGCCTATTGGCATCATCCCCGCTAGGACGCAGACCGCGTCGCGTGATACCGTTCGGTATGCACTCACCACTCTTAGGCACATAAGCCTGTGTGTACTCTCGAGCTTATTTGCGTAGCTCTTGGTACTCAAGGCGGTGATCCATGCCGGCCCGCCGTACCTAAGTATGGACAGGGCGACACTGGCCAGGAGTTTACGCTTACTCCCTTGCACCGCCGAGCTATTCGACATCATGCGGGATAATGCCGATATAGCCATAGAGGCTTTCTTGCAAGCGTAATCGACGTGACTGACAAAGGACAGCTTGTCGTCGATCATAACCCCAAGATACCTCAAGAACCTCTTCGATTCTACTGTGCAGTTACCTGCACTAATCGTCGCATGTTGCTCCGATTTCCGATTGTTCACCACCGTGACCTCGGTCTTATGGTGGGCTAGCTCCAATTGCCTGGAGCTCATCCATCTCTCCACAATGCCAATGGAGTGTGAGGCCGTTAACTCGACCTCCTCGATGGATTCACCACATATCTCCAGGGCCGGTCAAGTGCTGGTCAAATGATTTTCAAAAACAAAATATGGTACTTTTCAGTAGTTTTATTTTCTTGGCAAGATCGCATTCCGATAAATTCGGATTTTTCTGCCATTTGTACAAAATCCGTTTGCGCGAAATAAATTGAAATAATTCAGAATCTAGAACAGTGGAAGAAAAATCCCGGACGATCCGTCTAAAAAAACGTGTGGCTTAAGCACCACTCCACAGGGAGTGTTTGTCCACTGGAGATTCCTCGAGTCTCCTCGGACCGATGACTTTAGTGAATCGGTTAGTTTCCGGCCGGTTGCCTGAGGTCGGGAAAATCTGTCCGACGGGAAGAAATGCCTGTGTCTTGGGTATGTGTAGAGTTGCTGCGGATTGGGAATTGGAACGACTGTACTATTTAACTTTATCTCCTAATCGCACAAACTTTCCTTTCCGCACACTTCATTTACCCTACTTTTTAGACAAGACAAAACGACCACGAGCAAACGAGCACACTTCAACTTCGTTGGGTTGTCACGGACAGAATGAACGAGACCGTGAATCCTCAGATTAAGGAAAACCAACTCGGACAAACCGGAAGCTTTTATTTTCCCGGGACTCTTCGTGTCCTATCGTGAAACTGGACATACAATAATACTTTCGCTAGCCAGCTGTCTCTTTCCTTCTTTATCCATAATTTAAAAGGGCCCGCTTTAGGAAAGATTTCAGCAGAACGCAAGTGTTTTCCTACTGGGTTCAAATTCTCCCTAGATCTAATAAATTATATACAAAACTATTCAAATTTCCTGATCGTTACAACTTTTTGGCCAAAGATGAATGGCCTCCAAGTTCACTGGAATCTCAAGCCACTGGATCATTTTTGTGTGGACATACAGGCTGTCTAGATTGAACGATCATAAGGCCTCATTTTGGCGCAATTCAAGTCAGTAATGCAGCAACCGGTTCCTAGTCCTGTTTTGGTGAAAAGTAAATCAACAGGATAAAATCAGCAAAACGTTTGACTCTAATCCTTGGTTATCCTTGCCTCGTCATACTTTTCAAAACCAAAACCATTGAAGTCGAATACACTTAAACACCAATTTATAACAAACTTATAATTTTTCGAATGATAGACGAATTTGCTTGACGAGAAACGAGGAGAAAACACGACAGCTCACGCCAAACTCTAACTACTCATCATAACTACCTATCCAAAACTGAAAAAGGAGCCGAATGAGAGAAAGAAAAAAAAAAAAAAAAAAAAAAAAAAAAAAAAAAAAAAAAAAAAAAAAAAACGGAAATAGATTTTTTTTTCGCTTTTGCCAGTTGACCCTAGCAGCACACTTGTTGTTAATCAGTTGACGTAACTTGAATGCAACTAAATTAAGTCACAATCAAGAAATTGCAACTAACTATGTCACTTCCGTGTTGCTTGGGGAGTGGTCCAGGTTTGATGAAGCAAGTACAAGAGAGGAATAAGAACTTATTTGAAGCGTGTTGCAAGTCGTTTGATCCATTTATACAATCAGTTTTGGGATGGGAAACAGGTCGTCAAAAAGATGTGTAGAGAAGGAAGCACAAGGATTGCTATGTTGTAGGTTGGGTTTTTATTTATGTGCTGTAAAGTTGACCATATCAAGCAAGAATAGTTCTTTTTTGGATCCAAACAACTGTGCATAATTTGTAACTCGGTTTTCCGCATTTCGACTGAAATTTCTATGACAACGTACTTTTTTGCATTTTCATTTCCTTCCACATTTTGTAATGTATCTGAACATTCCAAATCGACCAGATAAAGTTATTTCAGTAGGAAATTTTAATTCCATTCTAATGAATTGAATGAGAGGGAGTGGGTAGTATGACTTCTCTCCAATTACGCCCATGAATTTTTATGAATGATTGATCAAAACATACCAAACTGATAAGAAAAAGAAGCGTCCACATTTTAATCAAAAAGTACTGGTAATTTGTAATTTCAATAAATTACCCTCGACTGATCCGGATTGTGTGTTTTCAACGAATTTATTTTGCGAAAGTGTTGAAAATGTTGCAGAAAGCCTTTGGGGAATCTTTTTCTTTGAAAACCAGAGCATGTAAATGCTATAAAGAGTTGAAAAGTGATCGTTAAATAGCCGAAGACTTGTCTCGTTCTGGACGCTCTTCAACATCGAATACCAACAAAAAGGTGGCAATTGTTAAGAAAGCTGCCACTTGAAAGTTGTCATGTAAGCCTAAAGAGATGGCTACTGTTAGAGATAGAGAGGGTTTGGTATCTACGTAAAGAAGCGGAAAGAGGGAACCCACGCAGCATTCAGAAGACATCAAAGGAAAAGGGAAATAAATATTCGGAGAGAATAGATAAACATAAGTGTACAGAACAAACGTTTTAAGCTTCAGAGAACAATTTTGCCAACCGCTGACTTACTGATACTGTACTTCTTAGCGACAGCCCGGTGCGATTCACCGTTTTGCACATCACGAACGACCAATTTTTGGATACACAAAGGGAATTGCTTTCAGAAAGCACTGCGTTCTCCATTTTTTTCAATTGAATCAAATGCGATCACGTATACAAATGCACCAGGTTGAGCCGTTTGCTTCAAAACATGTCAAAATATCAAAACATAAACAATCGAGGGGTCTTCCAATGGAAACTTATCGAAAACATATCGATTTTTGAAAAGTGGGCACTTTATTTTGTCACTGTTTTTTTTTTCAACACAAATTGTTTTTTTCTCTTTTAAGTAAAACTCCTTTTTTTCAGTATTCCATAAGTGAAACTTTAAAAGAATATAAAAGATAAGATAATAAAAAAAAATACAGTGTGTTTACTTTAATTTGAACCAAGTAAATGAGAGAAATTGAAAAAACGAAGAGGTGGGCACATTATTTTGGTCCTATCAGTGTATGCTACAGGGTGTCTGCGAATTATCCATACAGATTTTGTCGGCATGCCTCTACACAAATAAGCGGATTAAATTAAGCATACCTTCATGGTTTATCATCTTGACCCATTGTCTTTATACGCAGTAAGTTTGGTACAGTTGTGATTTATAATTCATTTAAAATGAAGCCGAATGAGTTGCGCGCAGGTGTAATTGAACTTTTTCGAAAAGGTAAAACTATTTCATTGATTGCAAAGACCCTCAATATGGCAAAATCAAGAGTGAGTGACGCAATAAAACGTTACCAACAGCTTGGAACGCTAGATGACCGCATAGGGAGAGGAAAAAAGCGCACCGTTCGGACTCCACAAATGCGCGAGATTATACGGCGACGAATCAAGCGAAATTCTTCGATTCCCATCCGAAAGTTGGTGAAATCACTAAAAATTTCAAAACCTTCCGTTGGATCCATAGTTCACGACGATTTGAAGCTTCAGTCATACAAACTATGCAAGAATGACTACTTGCATGACACCTTGAAATCAAACCGGTTGAGAAAAGCTAAAATTCTCCTGAATTGCTTATCCGAGGGCCGCTATCGGTCAGTACTGTTCACCGATGAAAAAGTTTTCACAATCAAGCAACATCACAACCACCAAAATGATCGGCCGTTGCTTTCTGCTGCTTCCAAAAAACGGGGAAGTATTTCTAGGAGTCATCATCCCGCTTCTGTCATGGTTTGGGCTGGAATAACTCATTCCGGCAAAACCCTCTGATCTTCATCGACAAGGGAGTGAAAGTGAATCAAGCGGTATATCAGAAGCTACTTACTGACACAGTAGCTTTTTGGGCATCGCAGCATATCGTGAAAAATGAATGGATTTATCAACAAGACCGGGCACCGGTTCATGGAGCAAAAAAGACTTTTAGTCTATCCGAACGCATTTTCCCAAGATTTTTAACGAAAGACGAATGGCCTTCTAACTCACCAGATTTAAATCCGATGTGCTATTAGGTATGGTCCATCTTGGAGTCAAGAGCCTGCATTACACCACATAAATCGCTAGAACATCTAAAATCGGCTCTTTTAAAGGTTTGGGAACAAATATGTGTCGAAGAACTCGCGGCCATCGTGGATAACTTCCCAAAACGTTTAAAGGCGTGCATCTCAGCACGAGGCGGCCATTTTGAAATGAACGAATAAAACTTGTAATTTTTAAAACATATTGCTATAACAAACAGTGCATATCGATTTTTTAATCCAACAATAAAAGACAGTTTTAACATTTTGTTGTACGGATAATATTCGGACACCCTGTAGTTGCAAATTGGCAAAAAAAAAACAAGCTAGATCACTTAATGCGTCCCTCGAAGGTCGTGGGTCTCGTTATCTCCCCATTCGTACCAGCTCCACTGACGTTATTGAGAAGCTTACAAAATGACTGAGCGGACAGACGGCACAAAAATTAAGATCGTACCACACCCGACGCTCAATACGGTACAAGGAATTGTGTACGATTCGGATTCCATAAATAAGAATGAAAAATCGATCCTGGAGTATTGGAAGTCTCAAGGTGTACCATACGGTTCGAAAAGATCAAGAAACGAGTAAAATGGTACTCTAAAAACCACGCCTCTGCTTGTTTTGCCTTTCCATCGCACAATTCTCCCAGACTACGTATGTTTTCGGTGTATTCGAATCCAAGTGCGTGCTTTGTTTTTTTTAATTGTGACGGTGTCGTCAAAATAGTGTCAACAAACCGGTATCTGCCTACGATGCTAAGCAACACATGACATACCTGAAGGAGGCAATGTATAAATTCACCCAAGTTTCTCACTGTAAAAACGCAGTCTCAAGTCACGTCACGTGACTGTTTGAGAAGTTTAAATAGGAAGAAAAAATCATTAAACTTAAAATCAATCATGGAATATAATTTTGCTGAAGCAAAGCGCTTGAGTGCCGCAGAAACCAAAAAGCAGAGCTTCACTGGAATTGTTCAACACCAAATTCGACAAGAGTTGGCGCTAAAGACCAAATAATATACTTTGTATAAACAAGTAGCCATGTTGACTAGGAACTTGTTCTATGAAGAACATGCCAGAACC